>APFE030818181.1:64101-142982 GCA_000404065.3 Pinus taeda | reverse complement strand
ATTCCACATCTTGAAGGGGGGATTCCTATACTAGATCAACATGTGGAATCTTCTTCTGAAGAATACTCTCCCCCGTCTGAAACTCCAACAACGGATGATGCTTTAAGTGATGTAATTGGTAGAATTGGGAGACTCAATCTTGATTCACTCCCAACTCAATCAACAGAGCAGCCTGGACCATCTCAGAAAGGTCCCCCAAAGTGGCTGACAAAGACACTTGAAAGTGTTCATCCCGATGAAATTGGAAAAACAGGAACCAGAAATGCAAATCGACAAAATGGAGGTGATGTAGATGACTCTAATTCACCTATTGATATGGATGTTTCTTATGATTGTGAATTGAACTTGTCTACAGATTTTGAGCCAACTTCCTTTAAAGAAGCCGCTTCTCAAGATGAATGGAAAGAAGCAATGCAAAAGGAGTATGATGCCCTCATAAAGAACAAACTTGGAAGCTGGTTGATCCTCCATTTGGAACCAAACCAATTGGCTGCAAGTGGGTCTACAAGAACAAGTACAAAGCTGATGGCTCACTTGACAAGCACAAAGCTAGGCTTGTGGCAAAAGGTTTTGGACAGAAGGAAGGGGTCGATTATGAGGAAACTTTTGCCCCCACAGCAAAATGGGCCACCATCCGGACACTCTTTGCACTAGCAAGCTCAGAACGGTTGGAAAATCCATCAAATGGATGTAAAAACTACTTTCTTGAATGGAGATCTAAAAGAGAATGTTTTTATGTCCCAACTTGAAGGATTTGCTGTAAAAGGACATGAACATAAAGTATGCAAACTTGTGGAATCTTTGTACGGCCTCAAACAAGCATCACGAGCCTGGTATGAAAAACTAGCTGAGCATCTTCTGAAACTCAATTTCAAACATTATGATCTTGATGATGCAACTTTGTTAATCAAGAAGGTTGGCAAAACAGTTGTATATCTTGTGGTATATGTAGATGATCTTTTGATGACAGGGAACAATGAGAGCTGCATTGCATCCATAAAGAAGGAATTGAGGAAAGGTTTTGAAATGACTGATTTGGGCTATGTTCATTACTATCTTGGTATTGAAGTAACTCAGCATCCAAAGTCCATATTCCTTTCTCAAAAGTACATTGGAGATCCTCTGACTACTCCAATGGAACAAAACTTAAAGCTCACATCCATTGAAGGAAAAGAATTTGAGGATGCAACAAAGTATAGACAGCTTGTATGAAGTCTCAACTACCTAATTACTATCAGACCAAACATTTAGTTTGCTGTTGGAATCCTCTCCAGGTTTATGCAAAAGCCTTGTGAGGGACATTGGTCTGCTGCAAAAAGAGTTCTAAAGTATTTGAAGGGAACTCAAGCTTTGGAATCAAGTATACGCAGGTGGGCGACTTCAGCTTGATTGGATACTTTTATTTAGACTTCAATGGAGACAAAGAAATTGGGGTATCTACTTCAGGTTATGCTATGAGTCTTGGATCAGGAGCTGTCTCCTGGAGATCACGCAAACAATCAATTCCAACAGATTCCACAACAGAGGCAGAATATGTGGCAGTAGCTGAGGCAAAAAAAGAAATTGTGTGGCTCAGGAAAATTCTTGAAGATTTGCAGGTAAAACAATTACAATTGACTCCACTCATGATTGACAATACCTCGGCAATAAAGTTGGCCAAGAACCCAAAGTTCCATGATTGAACAAAGCACATCAATACAAAATATCATATGATTCGACATCATGTTGAGGCCAAAACAATCCATCTTCTCCATTGTTCCACTAATGAGCATATTGCAGATATCTTCACCAAAGTGCTTGGAAGAGAAAAGCTTGAAAGATTCAGAACGATGCTTGGACTCACCAACATCCTTTCAGATTAAGGGGGGGAATGTTTACACCTAATCATAGGGATTGGGTGAACAACTGTAATTAGTGTAAATAAATAATAGAGGAAATGGAGAGTCATTGGGAGATGAACTAAACAATCACTCCCTCTTGTATATAATAATAAACAACCTAAATGAATAATACGATTACATTTGAGGAGTTACCTCCTGGTCTGACAACCACTAAGCATTATGGATATAAGTCTTAACTACAAAGGTTGTCCTTCTTCCCAAATGCTCACACGGGGACCTCATCTTTTTGATCAATATCAATCAATAGATTGTTAGTCTTCCTTGTCTCGGCTCAACCAACCTTCCAAGTCTTGGTGTTGCTCATACTTTCTTGGGTTCAGTTCAGTCTTACACTCGACAAATTCATTCTCAACAATCACCTTACAATGTCCTCAGATGTTCCTTAACTCTGACCTGAACTGGCCTCCCAGTTCCCCCAATATAGATTTGTCTTCAAGGACATGGATGCAATAAACATCTTTCTGAAACGAGAGTCTTCAAGGTCCTTAACCAACTCGGATTATTTAATGAACTTCACAATTGTGAAAATCTTCTGCTAGGGATTCCAAATTCACCACTGTTTCCAAAACTTCAAACAAATACATTTCATCTAGTATCAATTTCAATTTCCTCAGTGTGAAACAAATGTGCGGGCCTTTGCTTCATCTGTATTGGAAACTTGGTCTAAGTAACTGAAATTTGTGTCATCCATATCTTTGACAATGTCTTCACTATCATCTTGAGGCACTTTGCACCTTCTGGCCACCTTCTGAAGTTTCTCGTCCTCTTTTGCTGTCATACTGGGGCCTTTCACCTTCTTGAGGTCACCCCTGTGGTTTTTCAGCCCTTTGTAGCTCGAACTGAGGCCTTTTTCATCCCTTTGCAACTCAGAATGAGGGCTTTCTCAACCCTCTGCAGCTTGGACTGAGGCCTTTCTCAGCCTCTTCTAGTCTTGCGGTCTAGCCTCAGTCATCTGCGACCCTGTCTGCTCATGACTTGAGGCCTCTCGGCCTCCCTTCTAGGGCTTCAACCCTCCGCCAAGGAACAATAGAAACTCAGTTTTACCTTAACCAGTAGACAGATCACCATGTATCCTCAGTAACCTGACCTTCTTCTAATCTCTTTGGCTGTTCTTTCAACTTGGCTTTAATACCATGTTGATTTTGCAAGGAAATTTGACTTTCTAAACTGATAATTACTTTCCAATGATTTCTTTAACCAAGTTTACTTATGTCCCATATATCATTAAGCAATTATACATAGAAAATCCCAATAGTAATGCAATAATGACAGTAGGATCATAAAGAGAACCAAACACACAGAGACAAATTTTCACTTGGGAAACCCCAACTCGGGAGAAAACCCAATGATCTTTTCTAGGAGAAATTCTTCAGTTCAGAAAAGTTACAATTTGATCTTTTTGGTAAAAATTGGTAAAACAGACCACATGAATCATCCAAGTCAAACTTGGTCAAACAGACAAAAAATTCACGCTTTCTGTTGCTGCCCAAAATTCAGTCAACCCTAGTCAACAATGCCGAAATTCGGCCTCCTGCAACTGCCTCAGAATCTTGGTCACCTGCCTCGTTGTTCAGTCCAACAGTGCCTCAGAAATTTCTATCAAAGAGTGGTCAATGCTGGTCAAACTTGTCTTCTTCTCCTCTCTGTGTGAACAGATAACTTATGATATTTGATGATCTGAATTGCTTTCCAAATGGAGTAGGTCGAATGTTATATAGTGGTCAAATCATGTGGGATTTGACCAAGGATGATACCCATTCAATTGGTGGGGCCAACTTGACTTTCTAGAGCCTACATGAGTTAAAAAATAATATTTTTCTTTCTTTCAATTTGGTTGATTTGAATACTGACCCCAGGGACCAAAAATCAACATTTCCATAGATGCTCATTGTGGATCTTGGATGATGCATGTTGGAGTAAGTTATTTGTTTCATATTGGTATAATTTTTATTGGATGAATGTTGAAGTGCTAAGTTAGTTTATTTTGTATTTGCTTCATTGTCGTTGCTAAACTAAACCCTTGAGAAATTTGAGAAATAAATGTAGTTGTCTCTATACCTTAATCATCTTGAAAGTTTGAGAGCCTTGATCTCAAATCCTAGGGTAAGTTAATTTATTTTCTCTATAGCTTGTTTGTACCTTGCTGTCACTCCAAGTATACCATGAAATTGCTTGATTCCTTGACCCCATATGCCTCCCCCCAAAAGTATATATTGGTAAACTAAGGAATGTTGAGAAATCAATGGTAGTAGAGTTAGGGTTAGATTTCTCTTTCTTGATAATTACTTGTGAGTTATATTGGATTCTTTTATATCTTTGTTATATTATCTTTCATCAAGCAATTACCAAATTATATGTGTATGAAGATCACAAGAACAAAAGAAACAAGATGTAGGCACTCTGCCAGGGCAAAACCCCTATCTAGGGAAAACCTAGACAGACTTCTTCCTTCGGTAGTTAAGATGAGATAATCCAAGATTCTTCGACCTAGACACAACCTCCAACCACCAAGTCAGCCCTTCCTTCCAGCAACTTCGATCTAGATCTTCGACCTTGCAGCAACAACACTTTGACCCAGTAAATCCAGAATTTCGACCTTCCAGCGACTTTGATCTAGATCTTCGACCTTGCAACAGCAACACTTCGACCCAATAAATCCAGAATTGCAACCTTCCAGCAGCAGAATCTTTGACCCAACACTATCAAAATTTCAACCCTCCTAGCAACAAAACTTCGATCTAGCAAATAGCCCAATAACTACGCATAAAAGAGAGAAAAAGATAGCCCGAAAACTTCGACTTGTATTTCTTCCTTCTTCACCTTGAACTTCACACTTTTTTGCACTTCCTTGATGTAGATCGAACTTGTTGAGTTGATGACCAAATTGATCGAACTGCTCTTCTATGTATAGCCTCTTTTGTTGGTCAAATTGTCTGCTTGCAGGCCGATTTCATCAGGTAAGGGCCGACTTGGTGTGGAGGTGACAAAATACATTTTTGGCTCAATAATAAATCTATTTACAAGATACAAAAGCCCAAGAAGGGTCACATTAAATGAACAATGACTCTAATGACTTAGTATAAAACCTAGAAGTCCACAATGGGGACTTTGACCTATAAAATGAGGACCCAAGCATGAAACCCATGCTTTAATAAGTCATTGTAATAATAATAAAAATTTCTTTTTTCATTCTTTGACTCAAATATAAATATGAAGATCGAACCTAGTTACATTCTTCAACATTTCCTCTTAACTAGGCAGGTATTCATAAATTACACATGTATATACAAGTACAAGGAAGATCTCAAAACACAAGAACTACGAAGAACTTCAGCACACAAGGTGCCATTGACTAGATTCCTGATTAGGGCAATCCATCTGGGTGGGACTAAGATGGACTAATGCTTTTAGCCTCTCTAGGTACCATTAGGCTTACTTGCTAACCATCAACCCAGGGATCTAGGTGCGTAATACAAGTTCAAAGCTCTATGACAAACACCACTCTCCCTACTTTGGGATCTAGACATTAACACATATGTCAGCCAGATGTCCTCCCAAGGATTTTGTATCACACAAGATGCCTCCTCAAGTCTCTTCCAAACATCTTTCGTTAACGAAATCAGTAATATCAACCAAACCAATCATGCTTCTCAAATACTGAAACTTCTTATTAGGAAGAGACTTTGTCAACACATCGGCTTCCTGTTCGTTGGTCGGAACATGTTGTAGCTTCACGATCCCATCTTGTACCAAACTTCTAATATAGTGGTACTTATTGTTGATATGCTTCATCTTTGCATGGAACACAGGATCTTTAGACATCTTAATGTTTCTTTGATTATCGCAATTTATCACTGTAGGACTTAGAGGTTTTTCAAACAAATATGATGGAAGCTTCCTTAAACATATAGCCTTCTTTCCCCCTTCACATGCAGCCACATAGTCAGCTTCAACACCACTTAAAGCAACAAAGTCTTGTTTTCTACTCAACCGTGAAATCATTGCAAACCCCAAACTAAAACATCCACCAATAGTGCTTCTTCCATCGGTCTCACTGCCAGCCCAATCAGAATCTATAAAACCTGTCAGCGTGACTTCCTTGCTATCATATTTTGAGCAATGATGAATAGTACCTCGTAGATATCTCAATATATGCTTGGCAGCTATCCAATGATCATGATGAGTCTCCAACTGAAATTGACTAAGAATGTTCACAACAAAACATATATCTCGTGTAGTGGTTACCAGATACATTAGAGAACCCACCAACTTTCGATAGGAGGTAGGATCTATGAGACCTGAATCAGAGCTTCTTAACTTCTTGAGATTGGTGATCATGGGAGTAGTCATGGGCTTGGAATCCATCGTATCAGATTTCTGCAACAACTTAATTATATACTTTCCTTGCCTCAAATAAATCTCTCGAGGTTCCTTCCATACTTCCAATTCTATGCAATAATGCATTATACCCAATTCCTTCATCTCAGATTCAACGGCTAACATCTTCTTGCATTCTTGTATCCTTTGCTCTACACCTGTAATAAATAGCTCATCCAAATATAGTAGAATAATGACTGGATCATTATCCACAACCTTGATATAGAGATTTGGATTAACAAAACTTTTGACAAACGCAATTCTTAGAAGTATGCATCCATTCTTGCATACCATGCTCTAGGAGCTTGCTTCAAACCATATAGGGCTTTCTTGAGTCTACAAACATGAGTCTCTTTGCAATTTATTTCAAATCCTTCAATTTGTTCAATATATACTTCTTCATTGATGGTCCCATTCAGAAATGTTGTTTTTTCATCCATTTGATGGATATTCCATTCCATTGTTGCAGGCAACAAAACCAAAGATCTTATAGTAGTATATCTCACGGTAGGTGCAAATGTTTCTTTAGTCTATGCCTTCCTTTTGAGAGAAACCCTTAGCAACGAATCTAGCTTTGTACTTATTTATGGTTCCATCAACAACATGCTTGATCTTGTAGATCCATTTAGAAGTGACAACCGATTTGCCACTAGGTCTAGGAACAATTTCCCAAACCCCATTCTTCATGATGGATTCATATTCTTCCTGCATAGCCTTCTTCCATACTTCTTGATGAGCAACTTCCTCAAATGTCGTTGTTTAAGCTTCATGTATGCAACATATCCAAAATATCCAAAATATCCAAAGTTTTGTCATGTATGCAACATATCCAAAATATCTTTTTGGTCTGTTGCTTTCTCTAAAAGTTCCTTTTGTAGCTCCATGTCCTTCGACATCTTCAAGAGTAGCTTTTAACCAATTTGGCCTTTTCCTTGTGTCGGGTATGATAACAAGTTGAATAGGAGCACTTGGTCCTTCTTCTTGATTTATAGTAGGATTGTCGTGGTGCTCTTCTTCTTCGAATAGTGGTATGTCTTGGTCATCATAATCAATAGGAATATCTTTGGATCTTTTTTATGCATGATTTTCATCAAATATAACGTCCTTGCTTACTTCAATGTGTCTTCCTTCCTTGATGTAGATTCTATATGCCTTTGAAGAAAGACTGTAGCCAACAAAAATCCCTTTAATGCTTGTAGAATCCAACTTCTTTCGTTTGTCCTTTGGAGCATGGATATAGGCAGGACATCCCTTGCATATTCCTTCACGATCTTCTTTAATATTGGTAATGCCATTTACCAATTTGTTGAGAGAGGGAATAACCTTGTAATGTAAATGACCATATCTTCTATGCCATAGTTCATGGGATTGATTTCCATGTGAACTAGGGATTGAGGAGATGGTGTTAATACTCTATAAACTTCCTTCACAAATTCCAATGACTCTAGCTTTATCAATGCTTGAATCTTTACCCCAAGCCAAAACCTTTCCATTTACAAAAGCAACTCTATTACCTTATCTTCTAAGCAAGAAATTGAAAGTAAATTCTTTTTCAAACCTGGAAAATATAGTATATTGTTGAGATGTAGCTTTGCTCGATTGTCTAGCTTTAAAGAAGTTGATCCCAAGCCTTTAACAACATAGCTTTTGTTGTCTCCCAATTCCACTGCATGAGAAGATTGTTCCTTTGATAGAGTATGGAGTTGTTTGCTATCTCATATCACGTGTCTTGATCCTCCACTATCAATAATCCATGCATTGTCATCATTGAGTGAATTTGTGAGTGCAACCAAAAGCCCTTTGTCTTTGAATTTATTGAATAAGTTGTAGATGACCCTTTTGATCCAGCTTCCTGCAATGTTGAATTCCATTTTCAAGTATCTTATCATAGAGGGAGTAGTCCTTTCTTTCAAGCCAATAGAGTGATCTCCAATCTTTCTCGACCTTAGCTTTGATCCCATGTTGAGAAATCAATGCTAGTAGAGTTAGGGTTAGATTTTTCTTTCTTGATAATTACTTGTGAGCTATATTGACTTCTTTTATATCTTTGTTATATTATCTTTCATCAAACAATTACCAAATTATGTGTGTATGAAGATCACAAGGACAAGGGACACAAGATGTAGGCACTCTGCTAGGGCAAAACACCTATATAGGGGAACCAGTCAAACTTCTTCCTTCAGTGGTTAAGTTGAGATAATACAAGACTCTTCAACCTAGACATAGACCTCCTCCAACCACCAAGTCAGCCCTTCCTTCTAGCGACTTTGATCTAAATCTTCAACCTTGTAGCAGCAACTCTTCGACCCAACCAATCTAGAATTTTGACCTTCCAGCAGCGGAATCTTTGACCCAACACTTTTAGAATTTCGACCCTCCCAGCAACAGAACTTCAATCCAACAAATAGCCTAGTAACTTCGCATAAAAGAGAGAAAGAGATAACCCAAAAACTTCTACTTGTATTTCTTTCTTCTTCACCTTGAACTTCTCACTTTTCTGCACTTCCTTGATGTAGATCGAACTTATTGAGTTGATGTCCAAATAGATCGAACTACTCTAGTATATATAGCCTTTTTTGTGGGTCTAATTGTCCTTGGCTAGGCCGACTTGGTGTGGAGGTGACAAAATACATTTTTGACTCAATAATAAATCTTTTTACATGATACAAAAGCCTAGGAAGGGTCACATTAAATGGACAACGACTCTAATGACTCAGTATAAAACCTAGAAGTCCACAATGAGGACTTTGACCTATAAAATGATGACCCAAGCATGAAACCCATGCTTTAATAAGTCATTGTATTAATAATAAAAAATTCTTTTTCATTCTTTGACTCAAATATAAATATGAAGACCAAACCTAGTTACATTCTTCAACAAGGCAGTGATATTCTATCCTCCAATGTGCATTATTCTTTATAATCCTTAAAACTATTTTTTTACGCTTTCCTCTCTATGATCATTTGATAATCTCTTGATTATTTGTTTTGGAACCTATTTGAGCATTTATTGGTTGATCTAAACCTTTCTATTGAGCCTTAGGAACCTTTGAACTCAAATATTGGAACTACCAAGCCCGAGCAATCGTATCTCAAGGAGAGCTCCATGACATCAAAGGAGAGTTGGCTAGAAGCAAGAAGATGGTTAGTGAGGTGACAATTCCCCCCTCCGAGGTGTAGTGGGCCCCTACTTGAGCTTCTGGACTTTATCTCAAGAAAAGTGTGAGATTTTGTTGTGACACTGAGTTCAATGCTATCTAAATGAGATTACAAAGATTTGATGTATTTGTTATGGCTCTGTAATTCTTTATTTATTTCATCATTGAGCCTTGTTTTTTTCTTTGATGACTCAATTACTCATTAGAGTTTACTATTCAAATTGTTAAAAAAATTATTAGCTTTAGTAAGAAAATTTACCCATTTTCATAAATTCTTTTATTAGGTTTGGTAATTTTTTTTTTAACCAAGTCTTGATTTTTTTACTAGGTCTATTTTTAATATTAATTGTATTGGAAGTTTAATTTTGTTATTGTTATTCTTGAGGCATGGATTTCATGCTCAAGGAAATTTATTTTATAGGTCAAGCTCCCATTGAGAGCTTTTAGGGCTTGTCATTGAGTCTACAAGTCTAGAGAGTCATTATCATGTATGAAAGACCATTCTTTGGCATGTTACATATCGTAAAGAAATTTTATTTGAGTCAAAATAGTGTCAAATGACCCTCCAAGACCTCGTCAAGTACTAACAAGCAAGCCAACCTATCTAGAAGGCGAGGTCGGTCTATTTGAGGGCTCAAGATAACCTATATAAAGGAGTACTTGACCTCATTCAAGACTCACTCTCACTCAAGCATTAAAAGAAGTTCGATCAAGATAGAGAAAGGAGCCTAATGCCTAGAAAAGAATGGAGAAGGAAGAACGAAGCACTCTAGATATGTTTTGGGCTATATTCCTCCACACATGCGAAGGTTAGGGCATCATCTTGCAACAGAAGATACAAAATTGCAGCCACTCCAAGAGAGTTGAAGTTTTGGGTCAAAGAAAGTCTCTCTTGCAAGCTGAATTGATAATAAGAAGATTCTATCTCAAGCGAAGGAGAAATAAGGCAAATTCATCCATATTCTAGCCGCATGTGGTATCTAGGGTTTCTACAAAAGAAACTGTTGGAGGCTGAAATTGTAGAAGAATCTTTTGGGAAGTCAAAATTGCAGAAGTATCTATTGTGTTGAAAAATGTGTAACTAGGTTTGGTCTTCATAAGTATGAAATGTATTCTTGTAAATTATAAAATGAAAAGAAATTATTATTATTATTGGAGTATGGGTTTCATGCTCAAGATCTTTTATTTTATAGGTCAAGCACCCATTGATTGCTTCTAGGGGTTGTCCTAGGTCTAAGAGTCATTGTCATATATTGAAGACACCAATGGGCACATTGTATCTCGTAACGAAAAAATATATTTTCTTTAAAGTGTCGAAATACCATCCAAGATCAAGTCGTCCTAATTGAAGAGCCACGTCTACCACTTGAAGAGACCTATATAAAGAGAGGAACTCGTCCTCCAAAGAAGCACTCACTCATCTCTCATTCTTTGTGAAGAAGAGGACGAAGAAGAAGTCGAAAAAGGACGAAAAAGAGGTCGAAGAAAGACGAAGTGTTTGGGCTAGTTCTCTCTCCCATGTGCTAGACGAAGATAGCATTTTTGCACAAGGGTTATATCTAGTTCGATCCTGTAAGGAAGAGAGGAAAGAAGTCAAGCAAAGGTCACTAAGGGTATTTCTCTAGCCCTAAGTCACAAGGAAAGGCAAGCGAAGGGAAGAAGAAGGCTCTAAGAAGAAGATCGAAGTTTTCAAGTGTGGTAGCAACAGTTGCAACAATCGCCGAGTAGACAAAATTTCGGATCTGCAGTAGGAGGTCGAAGTTCTTGCAGCAAGAGTCCGAGTTGGTGTTTGATATTGATCTTGGAGGGTATTGGTCTAAGTCACAAGGTCTTGGTATTTGTCAATTGAAGGATCTATAAGAAGAGAAGAGATTTAAGAGTTTTCCCCTGAAGAGGAGGGTTTTTGGCCTTGGCTTGCAGCCTATATACCGTGTCACTGTTCTTATTGTTTTGATAACTGTTTGATTTGTCTCACATTATAATAATAAGGAACAAAACTAATAAGGAAAAAGGTAACACAGACAATTATCAAGTTAAAGAGAATTAACATATTCATTGCCCTATTGAATTCTCAACATATTGGGGGGTTGAAGTAGGTGTTGAGCTCAAAGTTGTTGGAAGGAAATCTCATGAAGAGGGATGGTTTGACTTGGTCTTGGAAAGGCCTTGGTCAAGGGTCATTGGTCTTGGAATTCATCAATTGAAGTTCTATAAGAAGAGAATAATTTTGGTGGGTTTTCCTCTCAGTTGGAGAGGTTTTGGCCTTGGTTGATCACCTATATCTTTTGTCCTCTTGCTTGATTGTTCTTTGTGGTTTGGTAGTTGTTTGATGAAAAGAACACATAGTAATAAAAAGTAAAAGAAAGAAGATAATCAAGTTAAGTAAAATACATCAGAAGCAGTTATCAAAGTAAGAGAAATCACCTAACTTGCTGGCCCTAGATTTCTCAACATGTTATTAGAGGTAGGTGACTATCTCAAAGAAAGGCATCTTAAAGGACACTTGACGACCGAAACACTAGAAGGTCATCAAGAGCATCAATCATTGAGAAGGACTATTCATTGTTGATTTGGGGTAGCATCAGATGTGCTCTAAGCTTCAAATTTTGCAGGGAGGTTTGGGCACATGTACTCCAAATAACCCAGAAAGCGTTTTGGGAAATTCCACCCATAAATGATTTTATTAAAATAATTAATATTTTTTTAATGGTACCCTAAGTTTAAACTTAGGAAATTAAAAATATTAATGGGTATTAATTTAATTGTGGGTGTAACTTCTAGAAGAAGACGGGGATCAAGCTAAAATGATCTTAGCCATTGATTAGCTTTTAATCTTGGCTGTTGAATGACAATGAGAAGATTATTTAAGGAAACTTAAGGGTCGTTTGGAAAACGCACCGAGAGATCAAGAGATCGAATTTCTGAAGTGAGAAGTTCTCAGGAGAAAATTCTGATCGAGTAGATTTCTTGCAGTTGAGGGGCAGGGATAGCATCCAGAGAGAGATTTTCTCAGCCGGAGAATCATGAGCAGAGAGAGGCAAAGAGTGATCCAACAAATCTCACGCAGAGGCTGATGCAGGGCCACATAGAGGCAATGCAGAGGGTGAGAGAGAGTTTGAAAGTTCGCAACAAAGTCAATTTTTGAAGCTGGGAGCCAGGGTGTGAGACCGGGAGGCTGAGAGTAGTGACTTCGGGCAGCAAATGGATCAGCTGGCTGGTTGATACAATGCCTAGAGGGATTGACACAAGGATTGCGTAGAGGCAGCGCAAGCCTTGCCAGAGACAGCTCATCCAGTGTTCGGATCAGCGGGGATTTTTCTTAGTGATTGTGAGAGGTAATCTCACAAATCTTTCTGCCAATATTTCTCCCCCTTTAACTGAATAACCTGTGAGATATTTAAAGATGTATTAAAATTTTGCAACTGCTTAATAATAATAAACCATTAGAGCTACTGCACCGGTTTTCCCGCATTAGGTTTTTTTCGGGGACATTTGTCCAAAAACAACGATGTCATTTGTGTTGTATTTTATTTCATGCTCAGTCTCTTGTTTCCGCATATAAATTAATTAAGTGAAGGCTGTAGTGTTTGTATTACGATACCTGCCGTAGGAAACTGCAAGTAATATGTTTAAAGGAATTTAGCAAATAGGAGTAATATCATCAGTTATTGCAGTAGGGATTTCGGCTGTGGAATTTTCACATGGTATCAGAGCTGCAGGTGAAGCAAGAAGGGCAGAGCTTGTAAATCCAGCGCTGAGCAAAAGAGGGAGATCGAAAAGCTACACGAGGCAGCAGTTCGAAACCCCAGAGAGTTTGTGTAGTTCTTAGCGGGAGGGCTGAAATTTTGAGGCAGTCTCTCTCCGAGAGAGTCGACAGAGAGAAGGGCTTCCAGATCAAATTTTTGCCGGGGGCAGAGGGAGCAGCGCCGAAGCCTCAGTGTGAGGAGAGCTAGTGGGATGCAAATTTTTTCTGTAGGCAGTTTACAAGGCAGAAAATTGGCAGAAGAAAGAGGAGAAGCACGGTTGAGGGAATTTCTTCCTTAGAGAATTCCTGGCCAAGGAATTCGAATTCTCTAGAGCTGAGCAATGGCAAGGGGCAATAGTTTTACTAGCTCTAGCAGGGAGTGCATAGGCTAGCCAAGCAACAACACCGAGGAGAGATGAAATTTTCGACATTTGTGGCAGAAATGGCAACCGGTGACTTGAGGGATTAGGACAGGTTGGACGGAGCATCCAACTATGTCATCTGGAAGTCTAGAATGCCATTCTTTCTAGATGAGCATGCCCTCAAGACATATGTCGACAGAGTGGTGGTTGTGCCTGCAGATCCGGATCCACTGCAGAAATACTGTGCTGAAATGGCAAAGGCCAAGAGGATGATCCTGGATGGAGTAAAGGATCACGTGATTTGTCATGTTGCTGGCAGAGGGACTGCTAAGGAGATGTGGGATGCCTTGGCTACGTTATATCAGGGATCTTTTGAGCAACAGAAGATGTGCTTGGAGCAGAAGCTGAGATCTGCTCAGATGCAGAAGGGGGAGCGTGTGGATCCATTCCTCACGAAGTTCAAGGAGACCAATGATGAATTGTCTGCTGCAGGGCATATAGCCCAAGATTCAGAGTTGGTTAGACTGGCCTTCAATTTTGTTTCAGATGAGTGGCAAGTCTTTGTCTTAAGTATCCTGGGAGAGCAACATTGTCGAATTGGGATGAGATGTGGGTAGCTCTAAAACAAGAGGAGCTGAGGAGAGACTTAGTCAAGGATAAACTTGACGAAAGTAGCAGTAGTGGGTCGAAGCCCAAGGAGGAGGAGGATAATGCAGCCCTTGCATCGAAGGAACAACAGGAGCAACAAAGACGTAAGAAAGATGTCTTGAAGATCAAGTGTTTCAGGTGTGGTGAGATGGGTCACTATGCTAGTCAGTGTCCTCTCAGGAAGAAGGACAAGGATGAGAAACATGATCCCAAGGTTGCACCCATGAAGATCGAAGAAGAAGAGTTCACCATGATAGCCGAGATACCTCCAGGAGGGAGGTGCGCTGATTTGGAGTCGTAGTTCGAAAGAGCTACAGATGGGTAGGATCCTTGAAGACTCCACTTCTTGGATCAATACCTTGCTATGGGAGCCCACTTTTGCAGTAGTAGGATGGACTAGTGTCGGATAGTGCCGAGGAGTGTCGGGGAGACAGTTGCAGTGGCTAGGAGCACCAAAGACTGAACAACACAGAGAAGAGTTGGCAGCAGTGCAGATGGCACAAAGCAGGGGTCAACAACATCACAATAGATTCAAAGGGTCAGTGCAGAGACTAGCAGCAGTTAGGCTCCAACATTCACGTGGTATCATACTGAACACAGTTAGTTTAGTAATTTTGGATGTTTTTCTGTTGCTAGCAGCAACAGTTTGTAGTGCAGTGGTAGTGTTAGCAGAAGCACAGTTATAGGGAGTTGTAATACGAATGCAGAGCTGACAGTGGTAGTGTCAGCAGCAGTATAGTTACAACAACAACGCAATAGTTGGTGGACAACATGTCAGACATTAGCAATGCAGAGGACGATGCTTTAGAGTCAGAGCAGTATGCAACAACGTATATTGCTAGAGCACATTCCTCGCTAAGAGGGAGTGTTGATTTGGGGTAGCATCGGATGTGCTCTAGGCCTCAAATTTTGCAGGGAGGCTTGGGCACATGTATTCCAAAGAACCCATAAAGCGTTTTGGGAAATTCCACCCAGAAACGATTTTATTAAAATAATTAATATTTTTTAATGGGACCCTAAGTTTAAACTTAGGAAATTAAAAATATTAATGGGTATTAATCTAATTATGGGTGTAACTTCTAGAAGAATATGAGGATCAAGCTAAAATGATCTTAGCCATTGATTAGCTTTTAATCTGGGGTATTGAATGACAACAAGAAGATTATTTAAGGAAGCTTGAGGGTCATTTGGAAAACGCACCGAGAGATCAAGAGATCGAATTTATGAAGTGAGAAGTTCTCAGGAGGAAATTCTGATCGAGTAGAGTTCTTGGAGTTGAGGGGTAGGGATTGCGTCCACACAGAGAGAGATTTTCTTAGCCGGAGAATCATCAATAGAGAGACACAGAGAGTGATCCAACAACTTTCACGTAGAGGTTGACGCAGGGCCAGGTAGAGGCAACACAAAGTGTGAGAGAGAGTTCGAAATTTTGCAGCAGAGTCAGTTTCAAAAGCTGGGAGTCAGGGTGTGAGACCGAGAGGCTGAGAGCAGTGACCCCGGGCAACAAATCGATCAAGTGGCTGGGTGACGTAGTGCCTAAAGGGATTGACACAGGGATTGCATGAGGACTACGCAGAGGCAGCGCAGGGCTTGCCAGATGTAGCTCATCTAGTGTCCAGATTAGCCGAGATTTTTCTCAATGATTGTGTGGGGTAATCTCACAAATATTTTTTCCAATATTTCTCTCTCTATAACTGAATAACCTGTGAGGTATTCAGATATGTATTCAGAATTTTCTACTACTTAAGAATAATAAACCCTCAGAGCTGCTGCATCGGTTTTCCTGCATTGGGTTTTTCTGGGGACATTTGTCCAAAAACAATGGTGCCATTTGTGTTGTATTTTCTTTTTTGCTCAATCTCTTGTTTCCGCATATAATTTAATTAAGTGAAGGCTGCAGTGTATGTATTATGATACTTGCCATAGGAAATTGCAAGTAATTTGTTTAAAGGAATTTAACAAATATGAGTAATATCATCAGTTGCTGCAGTAGGGATTCCAATTGTGGAATTTTCACATTCATCTCAAGGATCATCACATCCCAAAGAAAGAAGACCTGAAAACCCTAGCTCATCCAAAGAAGGGTTATACAATTGAAGCATTCTGGAGAAGACTCACATCATCATCACAAAGATAAGATCTATAGGACCCTACCTCGACTTGAATAAGGACTACTCATTGAAGCATCTTGAAGTCTCTACATCCAAGGGAAGCAAGAAGAGGCGTTGTCATCTTCATCAAGGAATCAAGGTGATCTCCCTCTCTTTGGAGGATCACTTTTGAAGGAAGGCATCTTCATCAGGAAGACATCTTCTATTATCAAGATCATCATCAAAATCGAGAAGGCATCAAGTTGAAGATATTGTCATCAAGGAGCATCTTCACTTGACAAGTACCTCTATATTTCTGATTGAATCTGCTATCAAAATGACTTCATTCTGCAAGGAAAACAACAGGTTGGTTGGGCCATCAAACTTTCTTGCATGGAAGAATAGGGTAGATTTGATTCTCATAGAAAATGAAGATGTTGAACATGTTAAGGGATCAATCACTAAGCCTCCAAAGGAAGAAGATCAAGCTCTAGAAAAATATATGAAAGGGGAAGTAAGGGCTCAAAGGATTCTCATTGAATCCATCAAGGATCCCCTCATACCTTATGTATCAAAGTTGGAGACATCAAAAGAAATATATGACAAGTTAATAGAATTGTTCTCCATAAACACTGTAGGAGAAGTGATATCTTTGAGGAACGAGCTATACAACATAAAGATCTTAAGGGAAGATGGAATAGCCCCATATTTTATGAAGGTATCATAAATAAGAGACCAACTGCAAGAGTTGGGAGAAATAATGTCTGATAAAGAAATGACCACCATAGTGCTCAATGTACTTCCAGAGGAATGGGGCTACTTCACATCTAGCATCTTTGGAAAGAAGGAAGCCACGCTATTTAGTGCACTTTGGTCATTGTGTAAAATTGAAGAAACTAGATTGAAGGAAAAAAGCGATGTAGGATCAAACGAGCAAGTCTAGGCATTTGGTGCCATGGTTGGAAAGAAAAAAGTTTGTAAGGTTTGGTCCTCAGAAAAAGAACAAGAAGAATATGTCAAAGCTCCAATGCTATGGTTGTCATGAATATGGGCACTACAAGAGAGATTGTTCGAAACTCAAGAAGGACAACAACAAAAGAGGAAGGGAAGAAACCACATCACTGAAGAAGTGGAAGAACCTGAGGAGAAGAAATCAAAGGAGGAGGAGTAAGAGATCTCTACTATGACTGAGATAATCTCCTCCACTAACTTTCTAGTTTTGTAAATAATAGCTATCATGGTAGGAAGCATTGTAAGTATGATAGGGTGCATCATATTGGGAAATGGCATCATGGGAAAAACATACGATTGAAGCAAAAACTCATTATAGAAGCTTGAAAAGGATAGCTGAAGTAGAAGCCTACACGGATGTAGCAATCATCAAACAAACAAAGTGGCTCGTGGTAACCTCAATGAAAGCATGTATAATGCATATAGTTGAAGTAAAGTCATCTAGCATCATAGCAGAAATCCATCATTCATCATCATCATGAGAAAGGAGCTTTTGCTGGATGAGGATAATCTAGATCCTCTGTTGAAATCTTCATTAGAAGGTTCACCTCTACTTGGAAGAAGGAAGTGTCTCGCTGATCATTCCACCTTGTGTGGGATACATTATTTAGAAGGAGGATGGTATGGTGACAAAGGAGTGCAGCAGGATGTGTTGATTGAAGTACTCTCAATCAAGGAAAGGAAGTTGTCGAAGGAAGTCTAGATGACCAAAAGGAGGCAAGAGGTATGTATATATTTGATAGATTAAGTCATGTCATCATATAGTTGCAGATAGCATGAGAAAATGCTCTATCTCATGAGCATGATCAAAGAAAAGGGATCTATTTCTTTGGAAAGATGCATGAAGACATGATTCACATATTGATAAGATGAAATGAACATAATATGTCCTCATATGGAATATGATGTGGTTGACAAAGATGAAGGAACTATGAGTTCCTGGGAAGCAATGTGTGAAGAAAGAAAGAAGAGATCATGAAAGATGAAACTACGTTCACAGGAAGTGAACCTCCGACGTCTAGAAGAATTGATCATGACATCTCCATAAAGAAGAAGACCGTGATAAGGTCTGTAAAGAAAGGAGACCCTTGACATATGAAGTCTTGGAGACGTGTTTATGAATGTGTAGGATGTTGCAGGCAAGCAAGATGTCATGATGAATGGCCATCACAAAAGGTAACTTTGATTTGATGTTCATTTTTTATTTTTGAACAACATCTGGATGGGTTGATACAGGGCTATTGAAAAGAGTTGTAGATGTCACCTACAACTAGCACTCATGCGGTTGGATGAAAGATCCTAGAGGAAACATGACTTGAGAAGGTAGCTGTATGAGGAAAAGGCCAAATGGGGACTAGAGGATCACTTTCCGAGAGAGAGAAGGATGACATGGCCGATGTGGCTCGTAAAAGAAAGTGATGGATCGCTGATGCCCTACAAAATATGAAGGCCATACTGTTGAAGATGAACTTCATGACATCGAAAGGAGCCCCACAAGCAGCTAATAGTCCTATGCTCTCCACCTAGAGCAAAACGCTGTTGGAAGCAAGTCCTTGGTTAAGAGGGAGCTTGGACAAGTCCCTGAATAAGAGGGAGCTTGGGTACATTCCTTTTATAGGAATGGGTATATCCTCCCTAGTTGAGAGGGAGAGAGACACATCATTCTTGTCTCACTTTGGGAAGAAAGAACAGAGGGTTGGGTAAGCATTTGGCATCCGATACTCTTTGAGGATGAGGTTGGGCATCCAAGATAAGAATAGTCGAAGAGGACCGATATTCTTTGAGAATTGGGAATCCAAGATAAGAATAGTCCTGGAAGGACATACTCTGTGAACACCCGGGTGGCGTATATACCTTGAGAGACAATGATGATGGTGTCTATAAGTCATTGGTCTCACCATCATTGTGTGTTGATCTTGTGGAGAGATAGAGAAGGCCTTGCTATGTGACAATGCTAGATGATATGATGCTAAATAGATGGGTTACCAATACGACTCTTCTTATGAGAGTTCTTAAGATTGAGAATGTCTAAGTACCTTGTATGGATTATGAATACCTCCCTAGTTAAGAGGGAGTGTTGAGATATGTAACTAGGTTCGGTCTTCATAATGACATATGTGTTGAAGAATCTAGGGAAATCAGAATTAAAGTGATTCTTCTTGACATGATAACAATTTGTGAAGTTATTTTGCAATTTTTCTTAGCTTGATCTTCTTATTATTATTAGTGTGTGATTACTTCATCAAATTGCTATAAAAAACAAAGAGACAAGAACACAAGATATTTGGCTTTCTGCCAAGGCCAAAACCTCTCCCTCTTGGAGAGGAAAACTTGCAAAAAATTCTTCTTATAGAGATTCCAATTGATGAATACCAAGACCTTGACCCTTGACCTATTCTGTCACTCCAAGACCAAGACATCAATCCCTTTCTCTGTCACTGCTGAGATCATCATCGTCACTGCTGCTATACTTATGCCATCACATTACTGCTGCACGTTCACTGAGATCATCCTTGCAGATCCTTCACCGAGATCATCATTGATGTACCTTCATTGAGGTCATCATTGCTGCAGCACTGAGACCTTCACAACAATACCATCAAGACCATTTACTATTGCATCTTTCCTACACCTTGCTGCATCGAGATCTTTGCTATACCATAGAGACATATGAGAGATATATTGAGACCAAAATCATGATCCTATAACTACCATGATTACATCTATGCCAGGATCAAGACTGTGTATGAGAACGTATCAAAGAGATCCTTCCTTATCACTAACATATCAAGACTGTGACAATATTTAATATGTTTATACAATGATCACCAAGTATATGACTATGTCTAGAATGAATGTCGAGATAGTGTGTTGTTGTCAGATCACTAAGATTCATGAATGTCGAGGCTGCTGGGAGACAGGTCCGAATCCCTTTCCATTGTGATATCCACCGAGACTTTACTTTTCATAATATGCCGAGACTGTACCTCTGTAGTAACATTCGAAAGAGCAGAGATCTAAAGGATTAGCGAAGTCTTGAGACCATCTTTATGCCGAGACTGTCTTACTGTTCCATGGCTCTCCATCAGTAGTCTTGAACAACTGCCTTCTTGAAATGCGGATCTCTGCTCCTATACCCGTCCGAGATCTCCTTCCCATACCTCATACCCAACTGAAATTTTAGAGAAGAATGCGAGTTCTATACTTGAGATTTGCGGACACCCTAGCCACATATTTATAGTGGTTGCTCCTTGCAAATAAGCCGACTTGTCAAGTGAAATGTTGTGTCCCCTCATTTTGAGATGACATGACATTTAAATATATATATTGAGGCCAACATGATGATCTACTTGTCGTTTTGTTTGCAGACTTCATTGTGCTTGCTTTTGGAGGATTGATCTTGGTCTTGGAGGGCTACTGTAGGCTTGAATATATTTTACATAGGCTCATGAGAAGCTCCTTCATACATGAGTTGACTCTTTTAATAAATCCTAAAGAGATCAAGAAGTCTTTGACCTAATGACACGTCTTGCTCATGAAACCCATGCAACAAGGCATACAAAATAAATTTATTTTCTTTTATTACATCATTTACAAAGATCAAATCATTATGAAGACCGGACCTTGTTACACTTTCTTCAACAATATGTAATCATTATTTTATGTATTTGATGTAATGAGAAAAATAAATTTATTATTGTTATTCTTGAGGCATGGATTTCATGCTCATGGAAATTTATTTTATAGGTCAAGCTCCCATTGAGAGCTTCTAGGGCTTGTCATTGAGTCATCAAGTCTAGAAAGTCATTGTCATGTATGGAAGACCCTTCTTGGGCATGTTACATATTATAAAGAAATTTTATTTGAGTCAAAATAGAGTCAAATGACCATCCAAGACCTCATCAAGTGCTAGCAAGCAAGTTAGTCTATTTAGAAGGTGAAGTCGGCCTATTTGAGGGTTGAAGATAGCCTATATAAAGGAGTAAGCCTCAATCAAGACTCGCTCACTCAAGCATCAAAAGAAGTTCGATCAAGATAGAGATAGAAGCCTAATACCTAGCAAAGAAAAGAGAAGGAAGAACGAAGCACTTTAGATCTGTTTTGGGCTATATTCCTCCACATGTGCGAAGGCTAGGGCATCATCTTGCATCCGAAGATATTGAATTGTAGTCACTCCAAGAGAGCCAAATTTTTGGGGTCAAAGAAAGTCTCCCTTGCAAGCCGATTTGATAATAAGAAGATTCCATCTCAAGCGAAGGAGAAAGAAGGAAAATTCATCCATATTCTAGCCAGACATGTGATCTAGGGTTTCTGCAGAAGAAACTGTTAGAGGTCAAAATTGCAAACGAATGTTTTGGGAAGTCGAAATTGCAGAAGTATCTACTAGGGTGTTGAAGTTGCATAAGGTGTTGAGGTCGAAGTTGTTGGAAGGAAATCTCATCAAGAGGAAATGTTTGACTTGGCCTTGGAGGGGTCTTGGTCAAGGATCGTTGGTTTGGAATTCGTCAATTGAAGTTCTATAAGAAGAGAAGGATTCTGGTGGGTTTTCCTCTCAGTTGGAGAGGTTTTGGCCCTAGCTGATCGCCTATATTTTGTGTCCTCTTCCTTTACTGTTCTTTATGGTTTGGTAGCTATTTGATGAAGAGAATGTTGATTTCTAGTAGCATCAGATGTGCTCTAAGTCTCAAATTCTGCAGTGAGGCTTAGACACATGCATTCTCCAATACCCAGAAATCATTTTGGGAAATTCCACCCAGACACAATTTTATTAAAATAATTAATTATTTTTAATGGGACCCAAGTCTAAACTAAGGAAATTAAAATAATTAATGGGTATTAATCTAAATTGTGGGTGAAATTTCTAGAAGAAGGTGGAGATCGAGTCAATATGATCCTAGCCATTGATTATGATCTAATCCGGGCCATTGATTAATCAATGAAAGGATTATAAGAGGAGGCTTTATGGGCACTTGGAGAACACACGAGAGGCAGATACTCAGTTACTCGAGTAGGATCAATTTTCTCGCTGGTCGAAGTTCGGCACGAGAAAATCGAATCAGAGGGAGTGTTGCAAGTGAGAAAGGAAGAAAGGGCATCAACATCATTCGAGAGTGCAAGAAAACAAGACGCAAAGTAGGGAGAGACAACGAAGAAGCAGGCTGACGCAAAAAGAGGTAGTGCAGAGATAGGTTGATGCAGGGATTGCATAGGCAGCTAGATGCTGTGCTAATGTGGGGAAATTGACGCAGAAGGATTCAGAGGGAAGAGAAGTGCTTCACCTAGATCAATAATTTGTCAGGAAGCGTCTGTAAATTTTTCTCACTTCTGTTTTGTTGGTTGTAACTTGTACAAGAGATTTTGTTGAAGATTAATAACGAAACCCTCATCTGCTGCACTGGTTTTCCCACATTGGGTTTTTCCAAGGACGATTGTCCAAAAATAACTTTCGTTGTGATTGTATTTGTGCCAATATTTTTCTTTGCATTTACTTTCTGCAATATTTTTATTGTGAAGGCTGCAGTAGAATATATTTCGGTATATGCCATAAGAACACTGTGAATAACTTATTTATGAGATAATAAGTAGAAGAAATAATATTAATCATTGCAGTTGGATTTCTATTTAGAAATTTTCACATGGTATCGAAGCTAGGTTAAGCAGAAGAAAGGAGTCGAAAGATCCAACATTGAAGGAAGAAAGGAATTCGAAATTCCCGCAGGGGCAGCAGTTCGAATCTCCAAGGTATTTGCGCAGTTCAAGCTAGGAGGATTAGATTTTCGTGGTAAAACTCTCTTTGAGTGAGTCGACATAGAGTTAAGTTTTCCTGATCAAAATTTGTTAGCGGTAGAAGGAACAATGTAGCAGAAGATTCAGCAGGGGGGTTTTCTCAGGTGGTACACAATTTTTCCTGCTGCAGTTGCTGGGGCAGGGTAGCATCAGAAATCGACACAAGATGGATACTCAAAGTGTCTCAGAGTTGTTTACTAGATTAGAAGAAGAATTTGCATGCCTAGCAAATTCAACGTCAATAGATGTTTGGTACATTGATAGCAGGGCTTCAGCTCATATGACTAGAGTACGAGAACATTTCTCGAGCTACCAAGAAGAACAAATGGACTTCCAGATTACTGTGAGAAACAAAATGAAACCTACTCCAGTAGGGAGAGGCACCATAGCATTTCAGGCAGAAGCAGGGACCAACATCCGAGTCGCCAATGTTCTGCATGTGCCAGGATTAGGAATGAACTTGATTTCAGTGTCCTAGTTACAGGACAAGGATACGATGTATACTTCATAGGAAAGAAAATATAGGTCAAGCATCCAAGTTGGAAGAAGAAAAGACAAATTGGGATTTGAAGCAACTAATTATATAGGTTGCAGCTTGAGTCACCAATGACACTGATAGGCAACAACTATAATGGTGAAAAGGAACGGAATGAATTATGGCACAGGCGAATGGGACACTTACATAATGGAGCACTAAGGATGCTCAGAGAGACTGTTACAGGAGTACCAACCCTTAGTAGTGAGCATTATGACTTATGCCGAGGATACGTACTAGGGAAGTACGCTAAAACAACTTTTTCCAGAAGTAACAATAGAGCATAATGTGTATTGGGATAGATACCCTCAAATATTTGTTGTCCAATGTCCACAAGAGCTCTTAGTGGTGGCAAATACTTCGTCACTTTTATTGATGATCACTCTATAAAAACCTGGATCTATTTCTTAAAGACCAAGGATGAGGTTTTTGATTGATTTAGAGAGTTTAAGTCTCTCGTTGAAAATATGATAGGAAAAAAGATAAAGGTATTGCATTCAGATAATGGTGGAGAATATACAGACAGAGACTTCACAAATTTCTGCGCAAAGGAGGGCATCAAAAGAGAGTGGACAACTCCATATAATCCGGAGCAGAATGGAGTAGCAAAACGGAAAAATAGAACTATTGTTGGGGTAGCCAGAGCTATGTTGTATGATCAGGATCTACCTAAGTATTTATGGGCAGGAACTTGCAACATAACGATGTATATCCAGAATAGAACTCATAGAGCATTGGGAAAGAAAACACCCGAAGGAGTCTTCACAGGGAAGAAGCTGGAAGTCAGTCATCTCAGGATATTCGGAAGCATGGCGTATTGTCACATTCCATACGAGAAGCACAGTAAATTGGATTAGACTACAGAAAAAAGGTATCTCATAGGATAGAACGAGACCTCAAAGGCATACAAAATTTACATTCCTAGTAGCAGGAAGATTGTAGTGAGACAGGATGCAAAGTTCATGGAGGATAGAGCTTTCAAGAAGTCTCATGAGATGCCTGCAGAAGATCAGTCAGGAGATGTTCCACTAGTCCAGAAGTAGCAAGGGCAGCAAGGAGGACAGGTAGGAGAACAAACACCTGGATCGAGTACAGTGACTAGTACTAGTATCTCCTAAGTAGGAGGAAATCCAGATAGTTCTCAGCAGATGGAACAACATGATTAGGAGGAGTTGATTGAGCCTCCCACCACTAGTGGTAGAACCAGCAGAGAAGTGCGGCAGGCACTGAGGGATGCAGAGGAGTTTGTTGGATGCCATGGTAGAAGAGTACAAATCTATCATGACGAATGATGTCTGGGAAGTAGTATCTAGACCAGAAGATAGATCAGTTGTAGGATCACGATGGATCTACAAGATCAAGTATGTTGCAGATGGCAGTATAGAGAAGTATAAGGCTAGGTTTGTGGCAAAGGGGTACACTCAGAACGAAGGAATAGACTATGAAGAGACCTTCGCCCCAGTTGCTCGATACACCTCTATCAGATTCGTTATATCCCTAGTAGCTCAAATGGGATGGGAGATTCACCAGATGGATGTGAAGTCAACATTCTTGAACGGGGTGATAGAAGAGGAGGTGTATATAGAACAGGCTGAAGGCTTCGAAACTCATGAGCAGAGAACTCATGTTTGCAGATTAAAGAAAAGCTTTGTATGGGCTCAAGCAGGCACCCAGAGCATGGTATGGTCAGATTGATAGTTACTTGCAATAGTTGGGATTTGTCAAAAGTGATGCTGATCCCAATCTCTACTATTTGATGGTAGAAAATGAGCCACTTATTTTGGTATTATATGTAGATAACTTGTTCCTAACAAGAGCCTCTAGGCTCATATAGGATTGCAAGAAGAATCTTGAAGCTGAATTCGACATGAAGGACATGGTGTTGATGCATTATTTTCTAGGGTTAGAAGTTTGGCAGAAGATTGGGGAGATCTTCCTTGGGCAAGGAAGATATGCTACAAAGATTCTGAAGAGATTCAGAATGCAGGGTTGTCGACCCATGGCTACTCCCATGATCACCAACTGGAAGAAAATAGATGCATTAGGAGACAATGAAGTGGACCCCACCTTGTACAGACAACTCATTGGGTCTCTCATGTATCTGGTCAACACTAGGCTAGACATTTGCTTTGCTGTCAACACTCTTAGTCAGTTCATGGTGGAACCAAAAAGGGTGCATTGGGCGACAACTAGACACATTCTTAGGTATGTGCGTGGAACAATCGGATATGGGTTGAAATACTCTCGAGGGGAGGATGTCAGATTGAGTGGGTTCACAGATGCAAATTGGGTAGGTAGTTCAATAGACTGAAAAACTACCTCAGGGTATTACTTCAGTGTTGGATCATGGATGATATTTTGGTGCAGCAGGAAGCAAAAATTGGTACTTTTGAGTTTAGCAGAAGCAAAATATATGGAAGCCAGCACAACTACGTGCGAAGCTATATTGCTCAGAAAACTGCTTGTGAGCTTGTTCAGAAAAAGGATGGAAGTGACCAGGGTTTACTGTGATAATCAGAGTTGTATCAAACTCTCTGAGAATCCAGTATTTCATGATCGATTGAAACACATTGATATCATATGTCACTTTATCAGACACTGTGTTCAGCGTGGGGCAGTACAGTTGTAGTATGTCCCCACAAGAGATCAGGTAGCAGACATACTCACAAAGGCTCTAGGAAGAGCTAAGTTCATTCAGTTCAAAGAGTAGATGGGTATGGTAGAGAATCCGTTTCAGTAGCAGAAACATGTGATTGCTCGGTTACAATGGCAGAGGGAGTTGCAGTATGGATGCAGTGTTGACAAGTGGCAGGGTCAACAACAGTACAGATGCAGCATTTGCATAGTAGTTGGTGGGCAGGATGTCAGACATCAACAAGCGCAGAGGGAGATGTTACAGAACAGGGTGATGCTTCAGTAGGTTGCATTACTAGAGCACATTCCTCGCTAAGAGGGAGTGTTGTTTTTTGGTAGCATCGGATATTCTCTAAGTCTCAAATTTTGCAGGGAGGTTAGACACATGCATTCTGCAATACCCATAAATTGTTTTGGGAAATTCCACTCGGAGATTGTTTTATTAAAATAATTAATTATTTATAATGAGACCGTAAGTCTAAACTTAGGAAATTAAAGTAATTAATGGGTACTAATCTAAATTGTGGGTGAAACTTCTAGAAGAAGGTGGAGCTCAAGTCAATATGATCCTAGCCATTGATTAGGATCTGGGCCATTGATTGATCAACGAGAGGATTATAAGAGGTGGCTTTATGGGCACTTGGAGAACACACCAGAGGTAGAGACTCAGTTAGTCGAGTAAGATCGATTCTCTCACTGGTCGAAGTTTGGCAAGAGAAAACCGAATCAGAGGGAGAGTTGCAGGTGAGAAAGGAAGAGAGGGCATCAACATCATTCGAGAGTGCAAGACAACAAGACGCAAAGCAGGGAGAGACAGCGAAGAGGTAGGCTAACACAGAAAGAGGCAACGTAGAGGCAAGTTGATGCAGTGACTGCATGGGCATCTAGACGCTGGGCCGACTTCCGTTTTGTTGGTTGTAACTTGTAGATGAGATTTTGCTGAAGATTAATAAAGAAACCCTCATCTGCTGCACCGATTTTCCCACATTGGGTTTTTCCGGGGACAATTGTCCAAAAATAACTATCATTGTGATTGTATTTGTGCCAGTGTTTTTATTTGCATTTACTTTCTGCAATATTTTAATTGTGAAGGCTGCAGTAGAATATATTTCAGTATTTGCTGTAAGAACACTGAATAACTTATTTCTGAGATAATAAGTAGAAGAAATAATATTAATCACTGCAGTTGGATTTCTATTTAGAAAATTTCACAAAGAACACACAATAATAACGAGTAAAAGAAAGAAGAGAATCAAGATAAGCAAAATACATCACAAGCAGTTATCAAAGTAGGAGAAATCACCTAACTTGCTGCCCTTAGATTTCTCAACAAATCTGACTTTCAATTGGATATACCAAGAAATATAAATGTTGAATGTATAAAATAATCAATGCTGATTTCCAAATCTGTGGCCTTGTATATAAGTATGTTTGAAGAGGGCCTTGTGACTTTTCATTGAAAAGGTATGTCTTCCTAATTCAAAACTTATATATGATTTGTTATTTATTATTATTATTTTTATTTTTGTAATAAGAGGAATCAGCAGCTGGGTCAATCTTGTACTTTCTGTCACGGGGTTTATTCTAGCTGCTGCCACTATATCTTTGGGGCCTATGACCTATCCTCCTCTCCGTAGACCAGGTTACTTCTAGGGGATTGAACATTCAATCTCTTAGTTTGCACAATTTCATATCACTTCAATCACCAATTGAGCTACCCTCCTGGGACTATATTTATTATTTATTTTTATTATCACCCTTTTTTTGTAAAGAAACTTCTTTGTATTAAATTGATATCAGATTACATAATATCATAAACCTTTTGCTGTAGTTTGCCAAATTGGAAACCAGACGAACCTCAAAAGATATTGGAAACCAGACGAACCTCAAAAGATAATGTCTTATGTCCAGAATGTCCATATACTAATCGGATACATACAAAAGGGCTACTGTTCAAGTTTCATTATGCAAGACATTATGCCACAATACTAGTAAATTCCAAGTGAAGTAGAAGAAACATTAGTTAACTAAAACAATCAAGAGGACATCGAAATATCAGTAGTGCTTGGAATGGCTGGATTGATTGGAGTGCAGGGTTTGGATTGTTGCAGAGCAGCTCCTCAATGCAAACTAGTGCTTCATGTTCTTCCACCCCCAGCAGGGTTTTATATCATCCTTATGTTTTAATATTATATTATAGTTTCTTTACCATTGAACTATGTTATTTTTAGGTACATAACAATAATATGCCCCAAATATTCAACCTCTCTTGCCTTGGACGCGAGCTTTGACAGCTTAGCATAAAATTTATTTTCTCCCAGTATTCTAAGTACTTGCACAAGGGCTTCTACCTTTTTTTGATGATATCACATCCTATGAGATCTTATATTAGTGGCTTAATTTTTCGGTATGTGATGGTGTGGATATTGATAAGGTTTTGTGCTAATCGACATCGAATCTGTTTTGACCTCTATTCCATACTAAGTGCTTCTTTTTGGAGGAAACTTCATTGGTCTCTCTTGAAACACTTCCTTTTGTTCTTTTAAAGTTTGTTGGATCTTTGGTTTCTGGAAACTTAGTAGCTTTGAGGCTAATGCCATCATTTGATATCACTGGACCATTTAAAATGGAGCCCTTTTGTGTACTAACCCTCTGCATCTGATGTGATGAGACAATGTTGGTTTGCGATGTTTTTTGGGTAAACAAGAGTAGGAAATTGTATTATAGAACATTGAATAAAATAACAGTTTTAACAAGGTTTAGCCAAAAGCTTGCAGCAGATCTTGTTGAGGTGGGTCCTTCAAACAACATATCATAATAGAGTTAGTTTAAACTATGGGGCTTGTATCACACTCAACAGTTGCAGATAAACAACAAAAACTTGAGCCTAATCGAAAAATAGAAACCATGTTGAACATATATGACATAAGGATTGAGGAAACATAGTAAACAGAGCCTTCCTACAGTCATATTAACTTGTTGTAGACCATAATGCCTCTATGTTCTACTTAGGAAAAAGTGCATTCCAAAAGCGCTAAAGGTAGGAGAAGCTCTAAAAGTTACTTGGAATTGCTAATGACGATGGCCTCCTCTAGAGACCCACCGTCTTGTTCATCCGAAAGCATGTCCATGGTTAGCAATAGCATCTTGATTGCTTCCTTGATCTCTTCATTGCCCCTTCTAAGATCAGTTGTGCATGCTACCTCATGGCTATCCCTCATCATGGAAAGGGCTATGAACTCCTCTATCATCGAGAAGAGAGTGGTAGTTCCGGAAAAGAAGGGTTTGCCAAGTGTCGGTGTGGCCAAGATCCTGCACGTGGGTCTTAGCAGGTAGTTCACAGTTTTGGTCATTGTGAGTTTAGACCTACACTTTAGCCTTAATGTCCAAATTTACAAGTCTTTCCACAATGTTTCCAAGGAACTGAGATGTAAAGTGCTTGCCATAGTCAATGTGAAATGTAAGGATGTTGCTTACGTTTGAGACAAGGGGGGAAATGGCTCCCGGAGAGAGTTGGGAGCATGCACTCTTTTCTTAGGATGGTTGTGATTCTCTTTTGTGGGGGATTTCACCAAAATCTCCACATCCATAGTAGCGGGGGTACCATCCTCCTTTGGCATTTTTGGAGAAGCTAATAATTGTCACCCATAACCTCTATTAGCAAAACAACTTTCTCATTTTTTCCCAAATTCCTACTGTTGGTGTCCATGGCTATAGTGAAGACCCACAAATGTGGAAGGCATAATTGCCAATGCATTGGTCATCCGGTCGGAGACCTGTCTTAAGCTAGGTGACTGCAACCATGACGAGGGAGGGTAGATTTTGAACATTGCCACATTACTTTCGCTCCCATAGCTTTGGTCATGATTGTGGGGACTAGCCTACCAAATTTTAAGGTTTACTGGGGAAGATTTATCATTTTAATATTTTATACATGCCATTAATCGGTTGACTGACAGATTAAAACCTAGATCCCGGACTGTTGTATATGTAAATGTCCTACTGTGTGTTTGTTGAGTGTGTATCTTGTGCATGGTGCAGGAAGTTTGTCTATTACATACAGATAAACGCATTGAGATGAGAATATTGGTTACTGTATCATTCTATCAACCTTTTTCTTACAATCTTATAATTGGCCACAAGATATCCTAAGTCTTCCATGATTTTGCATCTCTGTAAGAATATATGTATATATACCACTGGGCTTGACTGTTTGGAACTCGTTGAAAAACCTATTGAAAAGAATAATGTTCTCGGGCTTACTGTAGTGGGTATTCAATGACGTGTGTCAACCTTTTTCTTACAATCTTATAGTTAGCCACAAGATATCCTAAATCTTCAAGTATTTTGCATCTCTGTGATCATTTTTTTTATAACACTGGGCTCGACTGTTTGGAAAGTTGTTAAAAAATCTATTGAAAATAATAATTTATCATGACGAGTCATCACAGTTAAATAAATCGAAGCAGTGTTCTCGGGCAGCCTTGATTTGGGATTGTTTAGAACTTTTTGGATCAAATTTCTAGCTTAATCTCGGGGTTTGTTCATCTTTTAAATCTTGTAACTCAAGCTATTCTGTATTTTGTTCCAAGTTGAATATGATTTCATAAATAAGTTTTTTGTTTGAACGTGAGTATGAATTGTTCACATTTAATAGTACAACACGGATTCATTGTCATATTTTACTCTGTTTGTTGATTACTCCACATAAAATTAAAAATTAAGAAAATAATCCTAGGAACTAAAATAGCTCTACATCTAGTCTTAATCACTGCATTTGTTGTTTCCTTCCAGAACAATTCATATTTCATTGAATCTCAAGGAGTGGCGAATATACTCTGTTGGGTGGATTTATCTTTGGTGATATTTGGTTATAAATTTCTTAAAAAAGATTGATTTTTTTTAACCTTAAAAAACATGAGAATAAAACTATATGTATAGCATGATTTTGAAAAATAATGGTGTTTGGAGTTCTTTTCAATCATGATATATACTGCGATATATTTTTTGGGTCAAATTTGAAGTTGAAAAATATTTGTATTTAATTTTTGTTTTAATATATTAAGTTTGAAATTTGCTTAATTTTCTTTCCTGAACTTGATGGTCAATTTTAGCATATTTTTTGCACTAGCAGACTTTTTTTATTTCGTCATCTCCAAATTTGAACTAAATCTCGAACATGAAAAAGGTGGGACTTTGCATAAAACAGGTTGTAAGCCTGGTCTTCTATACAAATACTGACAAAATTGATTTCCTTGTTTCCTAAAGACGGTTATAGCAAGACGCAGCGACATGCTAGTGATGTCTACTGATGGACCTATCAGTGCATATGTGAATCCACATGGCTTTGTTCATGAAACGTTGACTCTCTACAAGACAAAAGGACTGGCACTAAGAGGGCGTGCAGAGACTGAGCACAGCTGGTTTCCAGGGTAAGATAAAATCTTTGACCCGTCCCTTTTATTAATACTAAACTTTAAACTAATAAAGTCTGAGTTCTAATAAATAACCTTTCCAGGTATGCATGGACGATTGCAAATTGTAGTGTTTGCGATTCACACATGGGCTGGCTATTCACTGCAGTTAAACAAAGGTTGCTTCCCAAGTCATTTTGGGGAGTTCGGAGATCACAGTTGGCAGAGAACTCACACTGATTTGTACCCCTCTTTTGAGTAGTGTGTTTAAGTTCAGTGTTCTTAGGTTTCCAAAATATTGTATTAGTCATTGCACAATTCTCTTAGGCTACTACCCTGATGGATAGCCCGAACGCTGTAATATTCTCAAAATAATGATCAATGCATTGGTGACATTATACCATAGGTAGGAGCTGAGTTAGCCAAATGTAAATTTTGTTGATTTTGTTATTTCTCCATGTATAACACACAATTTCCTATGGTGAGGTGGGCATGCTGTTTTCCTTTACCATTATCCTGTTGTGTGCAATATATTGTATCTTTTTTGAAGACGCAAAATGTGTCTCAATGGTCAGATTGATGGCCACTGGGTGAAGGTACCGTTTACAAAGACGCACGCGCGTTGTATGCAATATATTTTATCTTTTTATTTAGAGGTGAAATGTGCTTGAAGGACCAGATCGATGTTGACCGAGTGAACGTACTATTTAGGTTATATATATATATATATATATATATAATAAGATTATAGATATATATATATTTTTTGTTTATATCCTATGATATTAAAGTAAGATAAAATATATTAGCTATATAGACAGTCTTAATAATTATAGATATAATCATAATATTGAATAAATAATTTATATGTTGTAATATTTTATTTTTTTATTTTTTTTTTTAATTTTTTAGCTGTGGTTTACAGACACCCTGGTCATCAGGTGGCCGTTACATCTGCAGAAAAATCTGGGCTAATTGACCCTGAAGGGAATCAAGTTCTCGGCCAATAACCAGGTCTAACCCCAAGGGCTTTGGAGAGAATGGACCCTGTGATTTCCCGAACGGCGAGACAATGATTTGACCAGTTGAACTAACCCTTAGGACTATATATATATATGCGTATGCCTGTATACATGTGTAGTGTGATAAGGTATATATATATTTCCCATAGGGGCTATAATGCATTGTTTTAGTCACACATGAGTGCTTATTATGCATTGTTTTAGTCACACATGAGTGCTTATTAGTCATAGAATTCTCCATTCATCATCCCAAGTTGAATGCTTGGTTTGGAGGAAGAACACATCGCCTTTCAGGAATCCTAGATTGCTGAAAGGGCATACTTTTTTGGAGAAATAACATAGCAAGGGCATACTTTTTCTGGAGAAATAACATAGAGGAGTGTGGTGTGGTACGTTGGGCACATGTTGGCATGTGCCTATTAATTATTAGACTAGTAGGGTGCATTAGTTGTATAAAAATATGCAGTGTTTCATAAAATATGAATGGTTGAGTTTGCACTTGTGGGTGTAGAGTAGTTGTATTGGCACTTAGTGGGAATGTTTTTGTGTACTTAGACACATGTAGAATGTTGTTGTTGTTATGAATATTATATTTTGTAATGAATATAATATATATAAAAAATATAAATAATGATTATTTAAATAATAATTAGTTATTGAAGGGATGTGTTTTAAAGGACATGATTGTTTATGAAGGGGTATTGATTAAGTATATAAGCGGGCCTTTATTTGTAACTATATTATTTAATCATATCAATTTTTTTATACACTATTTAGTATATACATTCATATCCTCAATAGATGTTTCCAACTATTCCAGATTACTTAGTAGTATACGAATCGTGTTCATTACATTGGTATCATAGCGTAATCGAACTTTGTTTGTTACATCAGGATCAAAGCTGTCCGATCATTTGGTCGCTCAACCGTTGCACAAAGCCACTCTGATCCAACGTTTGGCCAACAATTCTTTGTCAAGTTGGTTGTCATTCGATTGAAGATTTTAGCTAGACAAAATTTTGAAGGTTCTCCATTTTGTTGTCAACGACCGTATATGACCGCAAACTATGGTGTGTGGCCACCGACAATAGACCCCTGTTTCACCTTGAGCCGTTGTTGAATCACCTGCCGAGCACCATTTTCCTTCTCCAACCACTTGCATCCTTATTTCACTGTTGTACCACTATTGTTGTCGATATCCACCCCTGTCGTCCGCTGCCTCGACCAGCCGTTGCTAGCTACATCCACCCCCCATCTATTTACCAACTCCTTCGTTGAGTATGAACTCCGTCTGCTATCATTTATAGCAGGCCACCAAGACAAACATTATCTAGCATACACTAAGCTAATGCACTGAGCTAATGTATGCACTAAGCCAACCAACCATGACAAATGAAAACCATACCTATCCAACAACTTTCCGGCAACTCAATTACTCTACCTCCAACAAGCTCCACTCTTCAATGTAATTAATCTAGATATGGACAGCCCGATCTGACATCCAACTATGAGGCACTCTTCAATGTAATTAATCTAGATATGGACAGCCCGATCTGACATCCAACTATGAGGCTTGGCATCACGTAGGTCACCACGATAGGCATCACGTAGGTCACCACGATAAATATTATCTAGCATACACTAAACCAGTGCACTAAGCTAATGTATGCACTAAGCCAATCATTAACCCAATTCATGCCACCTTTAGCCATGAAAACCATACCTATCCATCAACTTTCCGGCCATTCAATTACCTCCAACAAGCTCCACCACTCTTCAATGTAATATTCTATGTGCTTAAATGCATGATGTATTATACATTTACTTAAAGTATTCAATGCCACCTCCACGCCGAGAATTTCAAATTCAGCGTTCGTACTGAAATATTTCAAAACAAAATGTGGGAGGAGGGAGCTTAATAATATCCATTAAAAAATCCCGCCCTGAAAATTTTTAATTACAAATTTAATTTTATATAACTGCTGATGGAATGTTTTTAGCTTTGGCGTTCAATGGGAAAAGATTCGTGCGCTGTTAGAGCTCCACTGCTGTTTTTCGCAAAATCTATAGACAAACATCAACTTTTAGGCCTCATGACAATTTGAGGTCAGAGCAAAGGCATCGAATTGCAAGCTTTTGGTGTAAATGTCTATAATTATGACATTATCACTTATTCAGTACAAATAGTCATTATATATCTAATATAATTCAACGCATTTCCATTCTTGATGAGCAAACCTCAAGAATCGGGAACAAAGTGTTCAGCGGTTTCGACAATCAATCTGAAGGTCAGGTCGCAAGTAACAAAGATGTTTTGGATAGACATGGAAGAAGGATGGCCTATTGTTTACGATGTTATCTTGCTGTTAAGAAGTAACTTAGAAGACGAAGTCGGACACCTATTGCAGATCGAGGACGAAGTGAGCTGCCTCGGACTCAGACCCATTACAACACCTTCGCCGAGTATTACTGGGAATCATTTACAGCAATTTTTTTTTGTTCAGTACAATATCTGACAATCTCTTCTTGCAATTGATCCTGCTGACTGTTAGTCCAAAAATGAAGGCGAAATTGAATTATTTTCGATTGGAGTCTTCAGTCTCCAATGAAATTGATTTTTTTTTTTTTTGGTGTAATAATGTTGTTTAATATTTAATAAACACATCTTGCCCGATATTGTTGGTGGTTTCAATCTGGTAAAACAAACCAGAAGCTCTTCTCTCTCCATCGATGAAAGGGGAAGCTACAAGCAATTCTCAAGCGACACATTTTCACATTCATTGTTTTTTTCCAATACATATTTATCGTTTTTTAGTGGATACGTTTCCGTGGCTGTGCAAGAAAACTTTGGATACGTAAGTGGAAAGATAAAATAAAAACGCCCACTCTTTTGAAAAAAATGAACTATCCGAAGAATTGAATATTTGGTTTACGAAAGTGTAACGATAATGAATGTGCTATACATTTCCTAGCTCATGAGAAACTCTTAGTTTTAGGTTTTAGCAGAATGATACTATTTTCGAAGGAAACATTTGAATTAAAAGGAGTTGAATATGTCATCTATGAGGAGGTAGCATATGCATATGCTTTTAATTATAATTTTTTAGAATCATTTAAATGGTATTATATTATATGGTCATTAATGAATTTAAATGGCATTATATTATGTTAATGAATTTTAGAAGCATATATCATTTATGAGGAGGAAGTATATGCATATGCTTTTAATTATAAAAAAAAATAGAATCATTTAAATTGTGTTATATTATATTGTTATTAATGAATTTAAATTGTATTATATTATGCTAACGAATTTAAAGTTCATAAATATTAGAATTTAGGTTTTTGTGATTCATGATTTATATTAAATATTTGTGGACAAAATCATATTTAAATTATAAAATTGACGCTTTTCGAATTATAAATTTGCCTTGTGTTAGCAGACTACAAAAATACATATATCATAGCATAAGGCCACTTGTCACCACATGTCAACACATTCTATGGCCTTGGCGTAGACATAGCATAAAGTTACTCCTCAATGATATTAATGCACAATAGACCCATGTGTTGGTGTAGCATGTTGGAATTTGGGTAGCCATGGTCAGTGTTTTCATATGAAAAAGGTCAGGTCGACTATGTAGAAAAATGTAACTAGGTTCAATCTACATAATTGTATTTGAGTCATAATAAAATGTACTTATGAAAAAGAATGAAAATAAGTTTTATTATTATCATTATGACTTATTAAAGCATGGGCTTAATGCTTGGGTCATCATGAATTTTATTATTATCATTATGACTTATTAAAGCATGGGCTTCATGCTTGGGTCATCATGTTTTAGTTCAAAGTCCCCATTGAGGACTTCTAGGATTTATTCTAAGTCAATAGAGTCATTGTACATTTAAAGAGACCCTTTTTGGGCTTTTGGATCATGTAAAAAGAATTATTTTTTGAGTCAAAAGTGAATTAAGTCATCTCCACACCAAGTCGGCCTCAAGAATATCAAGTCAACCTCAACAAAGGTAATTCGACCTCACCAGAAGCTTATGTATTGAAACAATTCGATTCATTTGGAGGAAAATCACTCACACAAATTTGACCTCCTAGAAGAAGCTGTGAAAAAGTGCGAAGTTGCGGTGGAAGGAGAATTGAAGGATCAAAGGTTTTGGGTTATCTCTCTCTCTCAAACATGTGATTTTATGGGTTACGACATCAAGGTTGAAGTTTTGTTACGACATCAAGAAGTTTTGCTACGACATCAAGGTTGAAGTATGGCATCAAGGTCAAAGTGTTGCTTCAAGGTTGAAGAGCTAAGTGCTTCATGGTCAAAGCTATTGCATTAAGATTGAAGATGCTAGGTTGAAGATAATATAACATCGAAGTGTTGCTGCTACTACTGTTGCATCTAGGTCGAAAATAGTACTGGAAAGTGATCATTTGCTAAAAAGGGAAAGGGTTGACTTGGTGTGGAGGAAGTCTGTGTCTAAGTCAAGAGTCTTCGATTATCTCAGGAAAACTATTGAATGAAGAGTTGTTGACTAGGTTTTCCCCAAGATTGGGGTTTTTCCTTGGCTTTCTGTCTACATTTGGTGTCCTTGATCTTTGTGCTATTGTTTTGGTAATTGCTTGAAGAACATAAGAAAGTTAATAAGAACACAAGAATCTCACAAATAATTATGAAGTATAAGAAAATCTTTCTACCTTTTTGATTTTATGATTTTAAGGAGCCCTCACCACTTTCAAAAGATAAGTATCTTACTCCTTGTATTATCTTTTATATTTGGTTTCCCTTATTTATATAAGTTTGTTTATTTTAAATACTAATACAATTTCTATTCATATTTTTCTTGTTTAGGAAAGGCTTACTGAATACTTAAGGATTATGAAAGTAGGCCTCACAAGACAAAGCATTGGGATTACAAGGTTGGTTAAGAAACAAAGGAAAGGCTTATTGAATACTCAAGGATTATGAAAGAAGGTCTCACAAGACAAAGCATTGGGATTACAAGGTTTGTTAAGAAACAAAGGTATGCTTCATACGATAAGCTTTGTTCCTTTCATGATAAAGGTATATCCATTCTTTTTGCTAATCTATTCTACATTAATAACATTGTTGTGTCTAGCACTCTTGAATCGTAGATATTCTTGATTGGGTGATTCATCATTAGATAAATCTACCCTCCTCACATCTTTTATTATTCTTGTGGAACCCTAAAAAGGTTCTATGTAAAACCCTAACTTAAGGGTATGTCGATGATAATGTGTGAAACCCTAGCCTACTTAGGGTTATTAAGGAAGTCTAAAGAAAATGTTTGATGCTTTGATGATGTCATGTTTGGCGTTTTGGTATGGTTATGAAAACCCTAACTTGTTAGGGTTGAATGGTGATATATGAAATCCCAAACCTTTGAAGTTTTGGTAAATTAGGGTTTGTTGCGTTATGTGTGTAAAACTTAGGGTTTGGCAAGGTTTATGAGCAAGACCCTTATTTTAGATAATGTCCTAGGAATGAAACCCTAGGCATATGTTTGTCCATCTAATGAAATATGTTAGATGTCTGAATGTGTTTGTGTCATTGGGTTTGACTAACTTATGTTATTATTATATGTTTGTGCATGGTGATGAAATCCTAGATATATGTATTGACGTAATAGTTGATGGTCATAAGTCCTAGGGGTTTGGAACTAAGCCCTAGTCGAAGTTTGATATTCTAGGATGATATTGTTTGTGAATTCTAGCGTTTTGTATCTAAACTTTGGCAGGAGTTAAATTCTCTAGCATATGATTTCACAAATCTAGGATTTATGAAAGGTTGATAAAAAATTGAATTTATATTGTGATTGGTTTGATTGTTGAGAATCAGTAAATGAAAATCTAGGGTTTACGTTAAACCCTAGTAGAAGCTAGTCATGTTGTTGATTGAGATGTGATTGGTTTTGATTGTTGAATCTCATGTATGAAATCTAAGGTTTGTATGAAATCCTAGTAGGAAGTCTAACATATGAATTCTGAAAGTTGTTAGATGCATTGTTGTACTAGTCTCTAGGGTTTGCTCTATGTTATAAAAGAGTTTGTCATATCTTTGAAAGAAATATTGAAGCCATAGATATAATGAGATTGATATCTTCAGTTGTTGATGTGATTTAGGGTTTGAAACGAAACCTTGGAAAGAAGTTGAAGTATAGAAGTAAAGTATCTCGTTGATTATGTTTATAAAGTCTAATGCTTCCATTATCGTATGATTTTGATGAGGTTAACTTCATGTTTCTATAGATTTGGTTGTACTTGCTATCTAAGTTGTGCAGGCACATAATCTTCAAGATGGTGAAGATGTTCGTAAGTAAAGTTGATATGATAAGCATGATGAATAAAGTTATATGGATGATGATGATCATGATAAATCTGATGAGAAGGATGGAAGCCATGAAAGATTCTTCAGTGTCTTAGAAAAGAAGTTGTTCACCCTAGGTTAAGAGGGAGGTTGGGTATATTCCTTGTATAATAATGATTAGATCCTCCCTAATTAAGAGGGAGTGATGGATATGGTTCTCTACTTCATGTGTCATGCACTAGACCAAGACTAGCAGGTCCCTTGTTATGAGGGAGGGCATATTATAGTCCTAATGGACACCTTGAAAGAAGAAAATTGGAGAATGTATTTTGAGGATCTCTCGAGATAAGAAAAGTAGGCTTTTTTTGTAGAATATGTTGTTGCATAAGTAGGAAAGGAAGACCCATGATTAAGGAATCTTCTATGAAGATTCATTTGGAAGTCCTACTATGATAAATTGAGAAGCAACATCAGTTATTTGAAAGACCTTAGAGGTTTATGTTTACTTATATACATTTGAAAGATTGTTACTGACTGGGGTTGTGTTTGTAGTATGTAGAGGGAAACCTCTCATATTTTTTGACATCATGTTTTAAATGCTTGTTGTTACCGATTAGTTTAATCGAGAGATATTTGTTGTTACCGTTCTATTTGATCCATATGGATTTGCTTGATTATAAAAATTGGATTTGTTGAGGCTTTGTGAGTGAAGCATTTTTTGGAAGGACATGAGGCCGACACTATGTGTTGATGGCTAGATCCTGAAGTTGGGAGGGTGGCGATGGTCATAGAGATTTGACCTCAAATATGCACCTAGATCCCTTGGTTGGTGGTTAGCAAGTAAGCCTAATGGTACCTAAAGAGGCTGAAAGCTTTAGTCCATCTTAGTCCCACTCAGATAGATTGTCCTGGTCAGGAATCTAGTCCGTGGCATTGCGGTGCATAAATTGTTGAGAGACCTTGGACAAATTTCCCTAGTTAGGAATCTAGTCCGTGGTATTTCTGTGCCTAACCTCTTCATAGTTCACATAGTTTGAGATCTTTCGTTTACTTGTATATGATGAATGCCTCCCTAGTTAAGAGGGAGTGTTGAAAATTGTAAATGGGTTCGGTCTTCATAATTGTATTTGAGTATTAATAAAATGTACTTATGAAAAAGAATGAAAATATATTTTATTATTATCATTATGACTTATTAAAACATGAGTTTCATGCTTGGGTCATCATGTTTTAGGTCAAAATCCCCATTGAGGGCTTCTAATATTTACTCTAAGTCAATAGAGTCATTGCACATTTAAAGAAATCCTTCTTAGGCTTTTGAATCATGTAAAAAGATTTATTTTAGAGTAAAAAATGAATTATGTCACCTCCACACCAAGTTGGCCTCAAGAAGATCAAGTCAACGTCAAGAAAGGTAATTCGAACTCACTAGAAGCCTATATATTGAAGTAGTTCGATTCATTTGGAGGACAATCACTCACACAAATTCGATCTCCTAGAAGAAGCCGTGAAAAAATGCAAAGTTGCATTGGAAGAAGGAGAATTGAAGGATCAAAGTTTGGGTTATCTCTCTCTTTCAAATATGTGATTTTATGCGCTGCGACATCAAGGTCGAAGTTTTGTTACAACATCAAGAAGTTTTATTGCAGCGTCAAGAAGTTCTGTTACAACATTAATGTGAAAATTTGGAAGACCCAAATATCTACTAGAACAACTGATTAAGTATCTTGTATTTGTTATATTACTAAACAAATTATTTACTGCATCCTACAACAAATACCGAAACTAATACAATGCAACCTTCACCAAATAAATTAAATGTTTGAACAAGAAACTGGGCAAGAAAGAAATAAACAACACATGAATAGTTATTTTTGGACAAATTTCCCTGGAAAAACCCAATGCAGGAGAACTGGTGCAATAACTGAAGGTTTGTATTACTAAGCAATAGTTTGCTTAATACAATCTTTGGATGCCTTACTAGCTATCTAATACAGAGAATTTGACTGGAAGAAAATCATAGAGAAATACCTCACACTATCACTGGCACTTTGACATTGATCTAGGCCCTGAATGGTTGGCCTCACGTTGGCTTTGCATAGCTACTGCGTTAGCCTACACAGTTCTGCATCAACCTCTATCGGGATCTACATAACCTCTTCCCAGATCTCTTGTTGTTTGGAGCTTTGTTCCTCTGTCTTTGGGGTCTCATACCCCGACTTCTGGCTCTAGAACTTGACTTCCTAGCTGAATTTTAGACTCCCTCTGAAGCTCTATGCTTCCTCTAAGTAGCCTTACGCTGCCTCTGCGTGGCCCTATGTTTCCCAACGTGGCCTATGCACTGCCTCTTCTGGATCTATCTCTCTGCCTTCTCTATGATGTATTCCTAGATCAGGAAACTCTCCAACTGGAACTATCTCTGCCCCTCATTGCAATAAATCACTTCGATCTTCTCTCTAGAAACTATTGCGCTGCCCTCTCTGAGAAATTTGATCTCTTGGTCTCTCACTGATGTATTTTCCAAATGCCCATCGAATTCCTCCTCATAAACCTCCAGTTGAGTAATCAATGACCCATATTAGATCCTAATCAATGTCTCACGACATTTGGACTTGACATTTGGAATTTGGGTAGCCATGGTCAGTGTTTTCATATGAAAAAGGTCAGGTCGACTATGTAGAAAAATGTAACTAGGTTCAATCTACATTATTGTATTTGAGTCATAATAAAATGTACTTATGAAAAAGAATGAAAATAAAATTTATTATTATCATTATGACTTATTAAAGCATGGGCTTCATGCTTGGGTCATTATGAATTTTATTATTATCATTATGACTTATTAAAGCATGGGCTTCATGCTTGGGTCATCATGTTTTAGTTCAAAGTCCCCATTGAGGACTTCTAGGATTTATTCTAAGTCAATAGAGTCATTGTACATTTAAAGAGACCCTTTTTGGGCTTTTGGATCATGTAAAAAGAATTATTTTTTGAGTCAAAAGTGAATTAAGTCACTTCCACACCAAGTCGGGCCCAAGAAGATAAAGTCAACCTCAACAAAGGTAATTCGACCTCACTAGAAGCCTATGTATTGAAATAGTTCGATTCATTTGGAGGACAATCACTCACACAAATTTGACCTCCTAGAAGAAGCTGTGAAAAAGTGCGAAGTTGCGGTGGAAGGAGAATTGAAGGATCAAGGGTTTTGGGTTATCTCTCTTTCTCAAACATGTGATTTTATGGGTTACGACATCAAGGTTGAAGTTTTGTTACGACATCAAGGTTGAAGTTTTGTTACGACATCAAGAATTTTTGCTACAACATCAAGGTCGAAGTATGGCATCAAGGTCGAAGTGTTGCTTCAAGGTTGAAGAGCTAAGTGCTTCATGGTCAAAGCTATTGCATTAAGATTGAAGATGCTAGGTCGAAGATAATATAACATCGAAGTGTTGCTGCTACTACTGTTGCATCTAGGTCGAAAATAGTATTGGAAAGTGATCATTTACTAAAAAGGGAAAGGGTTGACTTGGTGTGGAGGAAGTCTGTGTCTAAGTCAAGAGTCTTGGATTATCTTAGGAAAACTATTGAATGAAGAGTTGTTGACTAGGTTTTCCCCAAGATTGGGGTTTTTCCCTGGCTTTCTATCAACATCTGGTGTCCTTGATCTTTGTGCTATTGTTTTGGTAATTGCTTGAAGAACATAAGAAAGTTAATAAGAACACAAGAATCTCACAAGTAATTATGAAGTATAAGAAAATCTTTCTACCTTTTTGATTTTATGATTTTAAGGAGCCCTCACCACTTTCAAAAGATAAGTATCTTACTCCTTGTATTATCTTTTATATTTGGTTTCCCTTATTTATATAAGTTTGTTTATTTTAAATACTAATAAAATTTCTATTCATATTTTCCTTGTTTAGGAAAGGCTTACTGAATACTTAAGGATTATGAAAGTAGGCCTCACAAGACAAAGCATTGGGATTACAAGGTTGGTTAAGAAACAAAGGAAAGGCTTATTGAATACTCAAGGATTATGAAAGAAGGTCTCACAAGACAAAGCATTGGGATTACAAGGTTTGTTAAGAAACAAAGGTATGCCCCATACCATAAGCTTTGTTCTTTTCATGATAAAGGTATATCCATTCTTTTTGCTAATCTATTCTACATTAATAACATTGTTGTGTCTAGCACTCTTGAATCATAGATATTCTTGATTGGGTGATTCATCATTAGATAAATCTACCCTCCTCACATCTTTTATTATTCTTGTGGAAAAAAGGTTCTATGTAAAACCCTAACTTAAGGTATGTCGATGATAATGTGTGAAACCCTAGCCTACTTAGGGTTATTAAGGAAGTCTAAAGAAAATGTTTGATGCTTTGATGATGTCATGTTTGGGGTTTTGGTATGGTTATGAAAACCCTAACTTGTTAGGGTTGAATGGTGATATATGAAATCCCAAATCTTTGAAGTTTTGGTAAATTAGGGTTTGTTGCGTTATGTGTGTAAACCTGAGGGTTTGGCAAGGTTTATGAGCAAGACCCTTATTTTAGATAATGTCCCAGGAATGAAACCCTAGGCATATGTTTGTCCATCTAATGAAATATGTTAGATGTTTGAATGTGTTTGTGTCATTGAGTTTGACTAACTTATGTTATTATTATATGTTTGTGCATGGTGATGAAATCCTAGATATATGTGTTGACACAATAGTTGATGGTCATAAGTCCTAGGGGTTTGGAACTAACTCTAGTTGAAGTTTGATATTCTAGGATGATATTGTTTGTGAATTCTAGGGTTTTGTATCTAAACTTTGGCAGGAGTTAAATTCTCTAGCATATGATTTCACAAATCTAGGATTTTTGAAAGCTTGATAAAAAATTGAATTTATATTGTGATCAGTTTGATTGTTGAGAATCAGTAAATGAAAATCTAGGGTTTACGTCAAACCCTAGTAGAATCTAGTCATGTTGTTGATTGAGATGTGATTGGTTTTGATTGTTGAATCTCATGTGTGAAATCTAAGGTTTGTATGAAATCCTAGTAGGAAGTCTAACATATGAATTCTGAAAGTTGTTAGATGCATTGTTATACTAGTCTCTAGGGTTTGCTATATGTTATAAAAGAGCTTGTCATATCTTTGAAAGAAATATTGAAGCCATAAATATAATGAGATTGATATCTTGAGTTGTTGATGTGATTTAGGGTTTGTAACAAAACCTTGAAAAGAAGTTGAAGTATAGAAGTAAAGTATCTCGTTGATTATGTTTATAAAGTCTAATGCTTCCATTATTGTATGGTTTTGATGAGGTCAACTTCATGTTTCTATAGATTTGGTTGTACTTGCTATCTAAGTTGTGCAGGAACATAATCTTCAAGATGGTGAAGATGTTCGTAAGTAAAGATGATATGATAAGCATGATGAATAAAGTTATATGGATGATGATGATCATGATAAATCTGATGAGAAGGATGGAAGCCATGAAAGATTCTTCAGTGTCGTAGAAAAGAAGTTGTTCACCCTAGGTTAAGAGGGAGGTTGGGTATATTCCTTGTATAGTAATTATTAGATCCTCCCTAATTAAGAGGGAGTGATGGATATGGTTCTCTACTTCATGTGTCATGCACTAGACCAAGACTAACAGGTCCCTTGTTATGAGGGAGGGCATATTATAGTCCTAATGGACACCTTGAAAGAAGAAAATTGGAGAATGTATTTTGAGGAGCTGTCGAGATAAGAAAAGTAGGATTTTTTTGTAGAATATGTTGTTGCATAAGTAGGAAAGGAAGACCCATGATTAAGGAATCTTCTATGAAGATTCATTTGGAAGTCCTACTATGATAAATTGAGAAGCAACATCAATTATTTGAAAGACCTTAGAGGTTTATGTTTACTTATATACATTTGAAAGATTGTTACTGATTGGGGTTGTGTTTGTAGTATGTAGAGGGAAACCTCTCAAATTTTTTGACATCATGTTTTAAATGCTCGTTGTTACCAATCAGTTTAATCGAGAGATATTTGTTGTTACCGTTCTATTTGATCCATATGGATTTGCTTGATTATAAAAATTGGATTTGTTGAGGCTTTGTGAGTGAAGCAGTTTTTGAGAGGACATGAGGCCGACACTATGTGTTGATGGCTAGATCCTGAAGTTGGGAGGGTGGCGATGGTCATAGAGATTTGACCTCAAATATGCACCTAGATCCCTTGGTTGGTGGTTAGCAAGTAAGCCTAATGGTACCTAGAGAGTCTGAAAGCTTTAGTCCATCTTAGTTCCACTCAGGTAGATTGTCCTGGTTGGGAATCTAGTTCGTGGCATTGCAGTGCATAAATTGTTGAGAGACCTTGGACAAATTTCCCTAGTCAGGAATCTAGTCCATGGCATTCCTGTGCCTAACCTCTTCATAGTTCACATAGTTTGAGATCTTTCTTTTACTTGTATATGATGAATGCCTCCCTAGTTAAGAGGGAGTGTTGAAAAATGTAAGTGGGTTCGATCTTCATAAAATTATTTGAGTATTAATAAAATGTACTTATGAAAAAGAATGAAAATAAATTTTATTATTATCATTATGACTTATTAAAGCATGAGTTTCATGCTTGGGTCATCATGTTTTAGGTCAAAATCCCCATTGAGGGCTTCTAATATTTACTCTAAGTCAATAGAGTCATTGCACATTTAAAGAGATCCTTCTTAGGCTTTTGAATCATGTAAAAAGATTTATTTTGAGTAAAAAATGAATTATGTCACCTCCATACCAAGTTGGCCTCAAGAAGATCAAGTCAACGTCAAGAAAGGTAATTCGAACTCACTAGAAGCCTATATATTGAAGCAGTTCGATTCATTTGGAGGACAATCACTCACACAAATTCGATCACCTAGAAGAAGCTATGAAAAAATGCAAAGTTGCATTGGAAGAAGGAGAATTGAAGGATCAAAGTTTGGGTTATCTCTCTTTTTCAAATATGTGATTTTATGGGCTGCGACATCAAGGTCGAAGTTTTGTTACAACATCAAGAAGTTTTGTTGTAGCATCAAGAAGTTCTTTTACAACATTAATGTGAAAATTTGGAAGACCCAAATATCTACTACAACAACTGATTAAGTATCTTGTATTTGTTATATTACTAAACAAATTATTTATTTCATCCTACAACAAATACCGAAACTAATACAATGCAACCTTCACCAAATAAATTAAATGTGGAAACAAGAAACCGAGCAAGAAAGAAATAAACAACACATGAATAGTTATTTTTGGACAAATTTCTCCGAAAAACCCAATGCAGGAAAACCGGTGCAATAACTGAAGGTTTGTATTATTAAGCAATAGTTTGCTTAATACAATCGTTGGATGCCTTACTGGCTATCCAATACAGAGAATTTGACTGGAAGAAAATCATAGAGAAATACCTCACACTATCACTGGCACTTTGACATTGATCTAGGCCCTGGATGGTTGGCCTCACGTTGGCTTTGCATAGCTACTGCGTTAGCCTACACAGTTCTGTGTCAACCTCTATCGGGATCTACATAACCTCTTCCCAGATCTCTTGCTGTTTGGAGCTTTGTTTCTCTGGCTTTGGGTTCTCACACCCCGACTTCTGGATCTAGAACTTGACTTCCTAGCTGAATTTTAGACTCCCTCTGAAGCTCTATGCTGCCTCTAAGTAGCCTTATGCTACCTCTGCGTGGCCCTATGTTTCCCAACGTGGCCTCTGCACTGCCTCTTCTGGATCTCTCTCTGCTTTCTCTACGATGTATTCCCAAATCAGGAAACTCTCCAACTGGAACTATCCCTGCCCCTAACTACAATAAATCACTTCGATCTTCTCTCTAGAAACTGTTGCACTGCCCTCTCTGAGAAATTTGATCTCTTGATCTCTCACTGATGTATTCCCATCGAATTCCTCCTTATAAACCTCCAGTTGCGTAATCAACGACCCGTATTAGATCCTAATCAATGTCTCACGACATTTGGACTTGACATCCATCTTCCTCTAGAAGTTTCACCCTCAATTTGATTAATACCCTTTAATTATTTGAATTTCCTAAGTTTAGACTTAGGCATCCATTAAAAATAATTAATTATTTTAATAAAATTGTCTTAGGGTGGAATTTCCAAAAATGGTTTTTGGGTATTGTGGAATACATGTGTCCCAGCCTCCCTACAAATTTTGAGGCTAAGAGCACATCCAATGCTACTAGAAATGAACACTCCCTCTTAGCGAGGAATGTGCTCTAGTAATGCAACCTATTGAAGCATCACCCTTCTATGTAACATCTCCCTCTGCGTTGCTGATGTCTGACATTGCTACCCACCAATTACTATGCAAATGTGTCATTTGTACTGCTGCTGACCTTGCCACTACTAGCACTGCATTTGTAATGCAACCCTCATAAGTTCTTCATGTGTTCTACTATTGGCACTGGCACTGCCAACACTGCATCTGCACTGCAGCCTTCTCCAACTAGTGCTGCTACTGCATCAACAATAGAAAAGCATCCAAAATTACTGAACATGTGTTCAACATGATGTGTATGTTACTGGCGTTTTGACTGCTACTAGTCTTTGTGCTAACCCTCGGAAGCCTCTGCGTTGCTAACTTTGCACTGTGCCAACTGCACTGCTACTAACTCTGCTATGCACTGCTCAGTCTCTCGCACTCCTAGCCACTACAACTGTCATTTTGACACTTCTCTGCACCAACTAACACTAGCCCATCCTGCTACTTCTGATCTGGGCTCCTGTAGCGAGGTGTTGATCCGAGAGGTGGACTCCTCAAGAATCCCGCCCATCTGTAGTTCTTTCGAACTATAGTACTAGATCACCCCACCTCTCCCTTGAAGGTATTTGGGCAAACATGGAAAACTCCTCCTCGATCTTTGCAGATGCATCCTTTGGATCATGCTTCTCGTCGTTGTCCTTCTTCTTGAGAGTACGTTGTGTAGCATAGTGACCAAATTCACCACACCAGAAGCATTTGATCTTCGGGACATATTTTTTCCACCTCCACTGCTCCTACTGCCCCTTGGATGCAAGAGTTGCATTCTCTTCCTCCTCCTTGGGTTTCATCCCACTGCTACTGTTATCAAGTTTTCACTTGACTAACTCTCTCCTCATCTCTTTTTGCTAAAGAGCAGCCCACATTCCTTCCCAATCTGACAATCTCTCCCTACCCAGGATACTCTGGACAAACACTTGCCATTCTTTTGAGACTAAATTCAAGGCTAGCCTCACCATCTCAGTTGCTGAGGTGTTGATCCCATAGTTTCCAACGAGTTTCAGATTTTCTGAAGCTTCGTTAGGAATGGATCAATGCGTTCCCCATTCTTCATCTTCGTGGATCTCATCTTCTACTCCAAGTACATCTTCTAGTGCTCGAAATATCCTTCGAATAGTGTAGCCAATGCTTCCCACATTTGTCGGACAATATCCTTGCCGTAATGTGACACACTACGTGACTGCTCTCTGCCGAGGATCAATCACTTAACCTTTGCCATCTCACCCTTGTACGTCTTGAGCAGATCTGGATCCGTGGGTATATCTACCACACTATCGACATAGGTTTTGAGATCATGCTCATCCAAAAGGCATGAGATCCTTGCCTTCGAGATCACATAGTTGGATGCACCATCCAACCGATCCTAATATCTTAACGCACTAGCTTCCATCTCTGCCAACGAAATGCCGAACTACCTCCTTTCTCCTCTGTGCAACACTAGGCTAGGCTACGCATTATCTGTTAGAGTTAGTGGATCTTCTCCTCTTTGCTACTGCTTAGCGATAGAGAAATCAAATTCCCTGGCTAGGAATTCTCTGAGGAAGAAATTCCCTCAACAATGTCTCCTTCTTCCTTCTGATGCTTTTATGTCCCATCAACTGCTACAGAAAACTGTGTCTCACTAGAAAACTACTCTGCACTTATGCCTTTGCACTACTCCCTCTGATACTGGAAAACTTCGATCTAGAAATCTCTCTTTGTCAACTCACTGAGAGAGAGATTCTCCCACGAAATGTTTTCCCTCCAGGCCTGGACTGCGCAATCCCTTTAGGGATTCGATTTGCTGCCTATGCAACACTTCGACTTCCCTCCTCCTCTTCAGCGCCAGGCTCTTTTGGCTCTGGTCTCTTGCTTTACCTGTGCTCTGATACCATGTGAAAATTTGGAAGACCCAAATTTATACTACATCAACTGATTAAGTATCTTCTGTTTGTTAAATTATTGAACACATTATTTATTGCATCCTACAACAAATACCGAAACTAATACAATGCAACCTTCACCAATTAAATTAAATGCGGAAACAAGAAATGGAGCAAGAAAGAAATACACAACACATGACATCATTATTTTTGGACAAATGTCCTTGGAAAAACCTAATGCGGGAAAACTGGTGCAACAATTGAGGGTTTGTATTATTAAGAGGTAGTTTTTTTAATACAATTAATGAATGCCTTACTAGCTATCCAATATAGAGAATTTGACTGGCAGAATAGTAGTGAGAAATACCTCACACTATCACTGGCGCTTCGACACTAATCCAGGCCCTGGATGGCTAGCCCCACGCTGGCTTTGCGCAGCTACTGCGTCAGTTTATTTAGTTATGTGTCAAACTTTCTTGGGATCTGTATCACCTCTTCCCAGATCTCCCACTGTCTCTAGCTTCGTTCCTCTGGCTCTCCGGTCTCACACCTTGATTTCTGGCTCTGGAACTCGACTTCCCAGTGGAATTTCAGACTCCCTCTGAACCTCTACGTTGCCTCTACGTGGCCTTTGCACTACCTCTTCTAGATATTTCTCTCCCTTCTCTATGATGTATTCCAGGATCATGAAACTCTCCAACCGGAATTATCCTTGCCCCTCACTCCAAGAAATCACTTCGATCTTCTCTCTAGTAACTGCTGCATTGCCCTCTCTGAGAAATTCAATCTCTTGATTTCTCACTGATGTATTTTCCAAATGCCCATCGAAGTCCTTATAATCTTCCCGTTGAGTAATCAATGACTCGTATTAGATCCTAATTAATGGCTCAGATCATTTGAATTCGATCTTTGTCTTCTTCTAGAAGTTTCACCCTCAATTTGATTAATACCCTTTAATTATTTTAATTTCCTAAGTTTAGACTTCCAACCATTACAAATAATTGATTATTTTAATAAAGCTATCTCCAGTTGGAATTTCCCAAAACAATTTCTGGGTATTGTGGAATACATGTGTCCAAGAGCACATCCGGAGATACCACAAATCAACAATCAAGAAGTTTTGTTAGAACATCAAGGTCGAAGTACGTCATAAAGGTCAAAGTATGACATCAAGGTCGAAGTACGACATCAAGGTCGAAGTGCTACTTCAAGGTAGAAGTGTTGCTTCAAGGTTGAAGAGCTAAGTGGTTCAAAGTCGAAGTTGTTGCATTAAGATCAAAGTTGCTAGGTCGAATACTACTACATCGAAGTGTTTCTGCTGCTACTGTTGCATCTAGGACGAAGATAGTACTGGAAAGTGATCATCTGCGAAAAGAGGAAACATATGACTTGGTGTGGAGGAAGTTTTTGTCTAAGTCTAGAGTGTTGGATTATATCAGGGAAATTATCGAAGGAAGAGTTGTTGACTGGGGTTTCCCCAAGATTGGGGTTTTTCCTTCGCTATCCACCTACATCTGGTGTCCGTGATGTTTATGTTATTGTTTTGGTAATTTCTTGATGAACTAAGATAAAAGAACATAAGAAAATTAATAAGAACACAATAATTTTACAAGTAATTATCAAATATAAGATTTTTTTTTTTCCTTTCCGATTTTCTAACATGGTTTTAGAGCTAAGGTGAAGAAGAAAGAAGAAGGCAGGTTGAAGATCTATTGAAAGAAACCTAAGGAATCTCTAGAAGTCGAGAAATGGATCATATAAGGAGACCTTACAAGGAAATAAGTTTACTACCTTCATGGAAAGTGTGTAACTCCATAAAGGGAGAGAACAAATTAGAAGGAGCATCAAGTTACAGATCATGGAAGAAGAGGATAGATCTAATCCTCAAAAAGTATAAAGTTTTGGATAGTCAAAGGAAAGGTAAAGAAGCCTACAGATGAATCAAGTGAAGCAAATAAAACAAAGTTTAGAGAAACAAATATTTTAGCCATGAGTCTAGTAGTGGATGGAATGCATGCAATCAAGAAGGAGTTAGAATATATTTAGTAATCAACAAGGAGAGTGGATAAGAGAAAATATCGAGTCACTGTTCCACTCATCACAAGAAAAAAGGAACCTTCAAGAAGTCCAAAGGGCTAATGCTACAGTTGTCACAAGATGGGTCACTAAGGGATTGTCTCGAGAGTCCAGGGAATAAACGAAGGAACATGGATCAAGCAAACTTTGCTGAAGAAGTTTCACCAAAGAAGAACAAGATGGAAGGATATGAAGTGAAAGGCCTATTTGTTAGGGACTCTATCCCTTCCATATCCCTCAATTTTGGACTAAGAAGGAGCCCTCACCACTTTCCAAAGATAAGTATCTTACTCCTTGTATTATCTTTTATATTTGGTTTCCCTTACTTAATAATAATCACATTTCTATTCATATTTTCCTTGTTTACAAAACGCTTATTAAATACTCAAGGATTATGAAAGAAGGCCTCACAAGAAAAATCATTAGGATTACAAGGTTTGTTAAGAAACAAAGGAAATTCTTACTGAATTCTCAATGATTATGAATGAAGGCCTCACAAGACAAAGCATTGGGATTACAAGGAGTTAGAGGAATTTTGAGGTCTAAAATGGGCCTCCTAAGAAAAATGTACAACCAAAATAAACTTTATAAGACCCAATAGGATTCAAGATGATGATGTGAACCATAGGGGACAATTCACCATTTTTTAAGTAGAAATGTAAAATGATAATCAAATAATAAAATAATAAAATAAATTTTTTCAACTCGTATTTTCAACTTATCTCCCTAATATTTTACTCAATTTCAAGTGGGAATATTCGTTGGATGCATAATTTAATTCCTCATCCAAATAATACCCATGTTGCATACTTTCGATGGATCCTTCTACATGAAAAATATGATTTCAATCACATTTTTCATGTATTTCTCATTTTTCATGTCGCAGGATCCATAAAAAGTATGCAACATTGGTACCCAGATGATGAATCAAATTATGCATCCAATGAGTGTTCTCGCTCGAAATTTGAGTAAACCCATAGGGAGATAAGTTGAAAAAGTAGTTTTTTATTTTTTCCCTCTAAAATTTCATGATGTAATCTAATCTTATTTTATTATTTCCACTGTTATTTTATAATTTCCTTAGAAGGCCTATTCTAGACCTCAATATTCCTCGAATGTTTGTTAAGAAACAGAGGTATGCCTTAGACCATAATATTTGTTCTCTTCATGATAAAGGTATATTCATTCTTTTTGGTAATATATTCTACATTACGAACATTTCTGTGTCTAGCACTCTTTAATCGTAAATATTCTTGATTGGGTGATTCATCATTAGATAAATCTACCCTCCTCACATTTTTGATTATTCTTGTGGAACCCTAAAAAAGTTCTCTATACAAACCCTAACTTAAGGGTATGTTGATGATAATGTGTGAACCCCTAGCCTATTTAGGGTTATTGAGGAAGTCTAATGAAAATGTTTGATGCTTTGATTATGTCATATTTGGGGTTTTGGTATGGTTATGAAAACCCTAACTTATTAGTGTTGAATGGTGATATCTGAAATCTCAAAACTTTGAAGTTTTGGTAAATTAGGGTTTGTTGTGTTATGTGTTTAAACCCTAGGGTTTGGCAGGGTTTATGAGCAAGACCTTTATTTTAGATAATGTCCTAGGAATGAAACCCTAGGATATGGTTGTCCATCTAATCAAATATGTTAGATGTCTGAATGTGTTTGTCATTGGGTTTGACTAACTTATGTTATTATGATATGCTTGTGCATGGTGATGAAATCCTAGATATATGTGTTGAGCTAATAGTTGATGGCCATAAGTCCTAGGGTTTGGAACTAAACCCTAGTCGAAGTTTGATATTCTAGGCTGATATTGTTTGTGAATTCTAGGGTTTTGTATCTAAACCTTAGCAGAAGTTAAATTCTCTAGTATATGATTTCACAAATCTAGGATTTAGGAAAGGTTGATAAAAACCTGAAATTATATTGTGATCAGTTTGATTTTTGAGAATTAGTAAATGAAAATATATGGTTTACATCAAACCCTAGTAGAAGCAGTCATGTTGTTGATTGAGCTGTGATTGGTTTTGATTGTTGAATCTCATGTATAAAATGTAGGGTGTGTATGAAATCCTAGTAGGAAGTGTAACATATGAATTTTGAAAGTTGTTAGATGCATCATTATACTAGTCTCTAGGGTTTGCTATATGTTATAAAAAAGTTTTTCATATCTCTAAAAGAAATATTGAAGCCCTAGATATAATGAGATTGATATCTTGAATTGTTGATGTGATTTAGGGTTTGTAATTAAACCTGGGAAAGAAGTTGAAGTATAGAATTAAAGTATCTTATTGATTATGTCTATAAAGTCTAATGCTTCCATTATTGTATGATTTTTATGAGGTTAACTTCATGTTTCTATAGATTTGGTTGTACTTGCTATCTAAGTTGTGCAGGTACATAATATTCAAGATGGTGAAGATGTTCATAAGTAAAGTTGATATGATAAGCATGATGAAGAAAGTAATATGGATGATGATGGTCATGATAAATCTGATGAGAAGGATGGAAGCCATGAAAGATTCTTTGATGTCATAGAAAAGAAGTTGATCACCTTAGGTTAAGAGGGAGGTTGTGTATATTCCTTGTATAGTAATTATTAGATCCTCCCTAATTAAGAGGGAGTGATGGATATGGTTTTCTACTTCATGTGTCATGCACTAGACATTAGGGGATTTTTGAGGTCCAAAATGGGCCTCCCAAGGAAATTATAAAATAATAGTGGAAATAATAAAATAAGATTAGATTACATCATCAAATTTTAGAGGGAAAAAAAAAAAAAAAAAAAAAAAACTATTTTTTCAACTTGTATTTTCAACTTATCTCCTTATGGGTTTATTCAAATTTTGAGAAGAAACACTCATTGGATGCAAAATTTGACTCTTCATCCAAGGAGTAGCGATGTTGCATACTTTTGATGGACCTTGTGACATGAAAAATAAGAAATACATGAAAAATGTGATTGCAATCATGTGTTTTCATGTATTTCTCATTTTTCGTGTAGCAGGGTCCATCGAAAGTACGCAACATGGGTACTCCTTGGATGAGGAATCAAATTTTGCATCCAACGAGTACTCCTGCTCGAAATTTGAGTAAAACCTTATGGAGAGAAGTTAAAAATACGAGGTGAAAAAGTAGTTTTATTATTTTATTATTTTTTAATAATTTTACTTTTTTACTCCAAAAATGGTGAATCATCCCCCATGGTTGACATCATCATCTTGAATCCTATTGTTTCTTATGAAGTTTATTTTTGTTGTGCATTTTTCTTAAGAGGCCCATTTAGACCTCAAAAGTCCCCTAATGCCAGGACTAATAGGTCCCTAGTTATGAGGGAGGACATGCTATAGTCATGATGGACACCTTGAAAGAAGAAAATTGGAGAATGCATTTTGAGGAGCTGCTGAGATAAGAAAAGAAGGATCTGTTTGTAGAATATGTTGTTGCATAAGTAGGAAAGGAAGATGTATGATTAAGGAATCCTCTGTGAAGATTCATTTGGAAGTCCTACTATGATAAATTGAGAAGAACCATCAATCGTCTGAAAGACCCCAGAGGTTTGTGTTTACTTATATACATTTGAAAGATTGTTATTGATTGGGGTTGTGTTTATACAGGTAAACCTCTAAGAAGTTTTCACAACATGTTTTAAATTCTTGTTGTTATCGATCAGTTTTATCGGGAGATATTTGTTGTTATCATTCTATTTGATCCAGATGGATTTGCTACTGATTATAAAAATCAGATTTGTTGAGGCTTTGTGAGTGAAGCATTTACTGGGAGGACATGAGGCTGACACTATGTGTTGATGGTTAGATCCTGAAGTAGGGAGGGTGGCATTGCTCATAGAGATTTGACCTCAAATACGCACCTAGATCCCTTGGTTGTTGGTTAGCAAGTAAGCCTGATGGTACCTAGAGAGGCTAAAAGATTTAGTCCATCTTAGTCCCACTCGATAGATTGCTTTGGTCAGGAATCTAGTCTGTGGCATTGCGGTGCCTAAATTATTGAGAGACCTTGGACATATTTCCTTGGTCAAGAATCTAGTCCATGGCATTCCTGTGCCTAAACTCTTCATAGTTCACATAGTTTGAGATATTTCTTGTACTTGTATATGATGAATAACTCCCTAGTTAAGAGGGAGTGTTGAAAAATGTAACTAGGTTTGGTCCTCATAATTGTATTTGAGTCATAATAAAATGTACTTCTGAAAAAGAATGCAAATAAATCTTATTATTATCATTATGACTTATTAAAGCATGGGTTTCATGCTTGGGTCATCATGTTTTGGGTCAAAGTCCCCATTGATGACTTCTAAGATTGATTCTAAGTCAATAAAGTCATTTCACATTTAAAGAGACCCTTCTTGGGCTTTTGAATAATGTAAAAATAATTATTTTTGAGTAAAAAATGAATTATGTCACCTCCACACCAAGTCGGCCTCAACAAGATCAAGTCAGCATTAAGAAAAGTAATTCAAACTGACAAAAAGTCTATATATTGAAGCATTTCGATTAATTTGGAGGAAAATCACTTACACAAATTCGATCTGCTAGAAGAAGCCGTGAAAAAGTGCGAAGTTGCATTGGAAAAAGGAGAATTGAAGGATCAAAGTATTGGGCTATATCTCTCTTTCAAATGTGTGATTTTATGGGCTATGAAATCAAGGTCGAACTTTTTTTACGACATCAAGAAGTTTTGTTGCGGCATCAAGAAGTTCTGTTACGACATCAATGTGAAAATTTGGAAGATCCAAATATCTACTGCAACAACTAATTAAGTATCTTCTATTTAATAAATTACTGAACAAATTTTTTACTGCATCCTACAACAAATACCGAAACTAATACAACACAACTTTCTCCAATTAAATTAAATGTGGAAAGAAGAAACTAAGCAAGAAAGAAATACACAACACACGACACAATTATTTTTGGACAAATTTCCTTGGAAAAACCCAATGCGGGAAAACTGGTGCAACAACTGAAGGTTTGTATTATTAAGCAATAATTTTCTTAATACGATATTTGGATGCCTTACTGGCTATCCAATACAGAGAATCTGATTGGAAGAAGATCAGTGAGAAATACCTCACACTATCACTGGATATCCGACACTGATCCAGGCCCTGGATGGTTGGCCCCACGCTGGCTCTGCGTAGCTACTGTGCCAGCTTATGCAGTTTTGCGTCAACCTCTCTGGGGATCTACGTCACCTCTTCACGGATATCTTGCTATTTGGAGCTTTGTTCCTCTAGCTCTCCGGTCTCACACCTCGACTTCTAGCTCTGGGACTCGACTTCCCAACTAAATTTTAGACTCCCTCTGAAGCTCTACATTGCCTCTATGTGGCCCTATCCTACTCACTCTCTCATATGCATCACGTAATCAAAAAAATGTAAGGGTTATGAGATAGTTGATTTATAAGTGAAAAGGTGGCCAGTTAACTTGGCCACCTTCGTTCAGTTAACACATGCACAACTGGGTGTCCTGTCACACATAGCTGCAGTCAACTCAAAGAAAGAGAAGAAGTAGGACAAAAAGTGGTTAAAAATATGGATCCATAAGGTGGAAGATGATTACAAGGAATGGGAGATGATGAGGTGGTAGTGGGGACCAACGGTCCAACAATGGAAACGTACCTTTGCTGCCAGTACACCACCTCACCCCGAATCACCATAAGAGGAAATAAAACACTGTTCCCATGCATTCATGCATTTCACTTCCTCGAAACTCCCTCACTCAAGTCGCTGTCATACCCAGGAAACCCACCGGAAGCAAAAATCCATCATTTCACTACATAGCAATTCTTACAGAACTGCACAGGAATTCCTACAAGAGCATGCACAAGAATTTCTATAGGATACACAGAGACTTTCTACAGGATTAGCAGAGAAGAGTTCAGAAGTGATATCATGGGAGTTGGCCACTACAAACAATCTAAAGACGTAGGCTCTATAATTACATCCCTCTTTGCAAGTAAATGAACCAAGAATCCTCTAAGTTTGAGTGAATTTAGCAACTGTGTGAAGGGAATTACATACATAGTCATCTCTGTTTTGGTTTTGTATTTGAAAAATTGTTTCAACCCTCTCATTTTCTCCTCAAGCTTCACGAGCAAGATGATAGGAGGGTTTAATAGGAGAGAACCCACCAACACTGTGAGAATCCAACAACACCCCAAAGTGCTTGAAATCTTCACAAGACATAATTGGATGGGGTTTTTAAAAAAATTCAGAGGGTATGATGATGAGGTGGCTCAAGAATTTTCTCTCTCCCTCACTCTAGTCACCAGAATCCATGCCATTGTTTTAATAAGGGGCCTCACTATAGATCTCACCCCTGAACTCATCAGTAGAGTCACCACACTCCCCCTAGGAATACTAGGGAGAAAAGAAGAAGAAGAAAAGAGGCAGTGGGAAGAGGTAGAAAAGAAAGCAGGCTTCTATGAATAAGAAGAGGAGACCACAACAGAGGTATGGGATGTCAGAGAGGCCACTAGAGCCATGAAGGATATGGATATTGTTTAAGTTTCTCAGAGGATGAGAAACACTTTTAGTAGGGGGTGATGATGAGCCTCATCATTGGGTAATTATATGGGCCTTAATTCACCTCCTAACTTAGTCAAACCAAATTTTCTTATAACTTATTACATTATTGAATTTAGGCTTCTGTGATCCATATCAAGTTTGAGAGAATATTCTCAAGAAAGATAGTTGTTGGATGTTCTGCTCTGACTATTTAATATGCAAAGTGAGATCTGTTCTTGCAACTTGTCTTGACGATGAACCACACTGGTTGGTTCGAAATGCGTCGACAAAAGCATCCCAATGTGATTTTCACCTAAGAATCTTCTCTCAAACTTATTACATGTTTTTGATTATATTTTTTTTATGAGGTGAGTCAGAGTTGGATATTGTGTTTTGTGGTCTAATATGCATTGAATGCAGTATTACAGAAGAAAATCAAGGAATTTGACAAAGACCAAGGTCAAAACTCGAATGGGACAAGGGAGAGGGATTATAGGAGGTAAATTCTCCTCATTTACTACTCCATTTGAATATTCCTCCATTCATCACATTAGCTCGGAGTGCAAACAGCCAAATCACGAGGACTAGAAAGCAACTGAGCAAGTGAGAGACAAAGCACCAGTTTATCTTGAGTTTGGGAGTCGAGCCTCCCTAATTTTAAGGAATTCGTTGGGGACTTCAGATGTATAAGTAGAGAGGCCAAGGACCTCAGTAGGATTTGGATTTTTGATTGTAAAACTCTACTCTATTTTCGAGTTGCAAAACTTGTGACAGTTCCTTTGATGTAATTTGATGTTTTGGTGGTAATAATGAGTTTTGTTTTGAGCCAGCACTGAGTTAACTCAGAGGGCTGAAGCTCTTGGGTTAGGGCCCAACCTTAGTAGCCAAAGCTTCTCTTTATTGTACATGTATTTTTAGTGTAGATTCATAGCTTCATTGTTAATTTTCTCATTAGATGCATTTCCATTACAAGTAGTGTAGATTAGATTGGTTGTGTGATAGATTGCTTCCATTTGTGCCTTATTTCAAGTAGCAGGTTAGTAAGGAGAAAAAGGATCACCACAAGGTTGTTAGAAAGTTTCTCGGCCTCACTTCCTCTCTTTGGGACCATGACCTAAGGAAGGGATCCTTAAGCAACCCCAAAAAAATAGATTTCTAGTTCTTTTATGAGCTTTGGAGTTTGTTGTCTTTAATTTAGTATTTGGTTAATGTTGCAAGGTAGATTTCATTGTAATCTTTTTCATCTCCATTTTCGCAGTAGATCTCACTCATGCTTTCATTCCTTTCAACAACTTTCTTCATGCATAGTATAGGCTGTTGACTCATTAATTCTACTTTTCTAGTTTATGAAAATGCATCTTTGTTGCATAGATTTTTGGAAGACACACATGCTTTATGCAGAGCAGGTACTTCAGGAGGAGACTAAGACTTCATAGCCAACAACCACCTTCCACTTCATCCACCTTAGCCATTCCTTATTTTCACCATCACCCTCACTAGTTTTTCATCATTTTTTCATTGAAATTCTCCCAAACACATTGAGCGAATCTAGCCATCTATCATCTTGGATATTGACTCCTAAATGATCCTAGACCTTCTAACACTCCATTCCACCCATCACACATCTTTCCTAAGCCTCCCATCACCTCCAACACCTCACATTTAGCTCTCGGCTGTGTCTTGTAGGTTTCCTGTAATTCCTACAGGATCTGTTATCACTCAGAAGTCTTCCCTAGAAGTTATCAAAAGGAATAATCCAAGGTTACCACAAACCAATCTTCAGGCTTAGGTTCTAGCCAACCTAAGTCCAGAGAGGGCTCTCTCTTTATAATTTAAATTTGTTTGGGTGGGATTTTAGGCTAGTTCTTAATTTTCATAAGGTTTTGATTTTGGTTGGGTGGTGGAATTTTAGGAACAGATGGGTAGAGCTAGTTTCTTCAAGCCATTGGGCTAGAGTGTTTATAGGGCAGGTTAGCAAAACAAAAAGCAAAACTTCAAGGGTTGATGGATGGAATGATTCTAACCAGGGTAAAAGGGCACTTAAGAATCCTTGGACCGGGATCAGAATGAGGAACAGGGGGTGATCATCAACAAAGGGCATATAAGAATCCTTTGCTACATAGACCACAAAGAAAACTACGGAAGTTAAGGAGCAGCTAAGAATTCCCTAGCTAAGATAGTTTAGCAAAAAACATTAAGAATGTAAACAATCAAGACAGAGTGCATTGAAGCAAATTCTGAAACATCATTCCTAGGTTAACATTCAGATTTCATAGAAACACATATGATTATTAAGAAACATAAGGAAAAACAATAAAACACATGAGAGAATACTTATTTGATTTTCGCTTTACACAAGAATCCTGTAAAATGTCTGAACTTTATTCTATGATCCAGCAAGCCAATCCAGTTTTTGATACAATAAGACTTTGATTTGAGTGAAAAATCTATAGAAATGTCTTTGAATCCACCCTAAATACTTCGAAATGTGAAGTATTTATATAAAAAATATTACAAAATATCTCATAATAGTTTGAGATTTAATTAAGGAAATAAAAATATCTTCAAGCATGAAGATAGAGAGAGATGGAAAACTGCTTCATGCTGTCCCTGTTATTGTGGTAGTGCTGGCTATTGCAGTTGAGTTTTAGCTCTTTAGGCTGGTTGATGCAGTTGAGTTTTAGCCCTTTAAGCTGGCTGATATTTGTATGTTGGAATCATCTTTATCTTTCATCTTTCATTAATACTCTTTAACCTACTACTCTTTGACCCCGCTTATCTGTCTCTTACCTGCCTTCAGATTTACTATGGTAACTTATAGTAAATCTATCAAATTTTCCCACCATTCATCCTCAAGTAATTTTAATTTGAGCATTCTCCTGTAGATCTCGTCTGCCTCTATGTATTTGGAAAAATTAGGCTTGGTGACAAACAAGTGTTTCACCTCACGCTCCAGAAGAAACAAATTCTCTAAAGTATCATACAATACTTTCCCTATTGGCAAGGCCTTGATACCTAAAGTGCTTGCTTGATCCTTGGCCAACTTCCTTAATCTATCAGTGTAGTCCAATTGGGTCATAAGTTTATTATGGATGACCATAGGACTAGGAAGGCCTTTATTCCTCAAAATTTGAAACTTGGCCATGAATCTGTCAATGCCCACCTGCATGTTATGGCATTTTTCCTCTAGGTTAACCATAAGGTTTCTTTTGGAAAGAAACTTTTTAACTTCTATGATGGCTTCAGTTCTGTCCTCTACACTAAGTTCATTAAGTTCATGTCTGTTCTTGCTGTTCAAAAAGTGGATGAATCGATTAGCATCCTTAGGTTGATCTCCCAAATCTCCCCTTACTTTCTTAATGGTCTCAGTGGCCACTTTTACCAGTTTAGTTTGCTCAAATATGACTTGAATTGATGGCCAAATATCATTGACAAAGTCAATGATATTGGCACAGAGCATCTCCTTGGTCTGTCCTAGTGGCTTTTGTAGAGTTAAATCTTTTTCTAGGACTTTAATCTTCTCACCCATCCTTAGGGATTTCTATGTTTCTTCTCTCTGCTGAATATGGGCAAGCTTACAATCAGTTTCTAAGCTTGATGCTTTCTCCTTAACCCTCTATTGCCTGGATGGAAATTTCCTCCATGGCTTTCACTAATTTTGCTGTCTTTTCTGTTGAAGCACCCGCTGTTGTAGACTCAGTTGTGACTGGTAGTGTTGTGGCTGGTGGATCTTTTGGTGCCAAAGATGGTGCCAATGTTGAAGGAACTGTAGTTGTTACTGTATGAATGGCAATTGTAGAAATGGTGGTCAATTCACTTTGTTTGGACTGAGTCAATGTGTCCAATTCTTTCTCTGTTTCTTTCAATTGGTCATTTAGCTTTAGGACCAAGTCCATAAGCTCTTCTTGTCATTTTTGGGTCTCTAGGACTTCTGCTGTCTGCGGGTGATGCAATGGTGGAATCTTGAGTTGCTTCTTCAAAGCAGCTATGTCATCATTTTTCTTCTTTATCAACTTTTCAGTGGCCTTTACATCTTTGGGATCATGCCCCAACTCAATGATTAAGTCCTCTAAGGACTTGATTCTGGTGTCTTTTGCCTGTGAACAGGCCTTCTCCAATTGGAACTAAGCTGTTATGTTATTTAGGGAATTTTGCAATTGGCGAGTTGCGATGGCTTTCCCTATCAAGGTGGAGTAAATCATCTCCCTTGTCTGCTTGTGCAACTCAATCTGGTCAAATAGGTTGTATGTCCTTTGCCAGCACTTCAAAATCTATCTTTTTGAAGTCAACTGTTGTTCTTCATTGCTGAGTGGTAGGTTTCACAAATGTCATTTACATTTTTCCTTCCTTCACATCATAGGTTGACATAAGACTTGTCTGGTTTGTAGGTGCCATCTTTAGGTACTGTGCATAAGTCTGGGCTTTTAGCCTCTCATTCTTGGCCTTTATATCCTTATACCTTTCTCTGATGTCTTGGTCCCTATCAGCTGGCATCCTGAATGAGGACACTTCAACACTCTGTTGCCTTTCCAACATCCGAGTATTTGATGTGGAAGGTTCTAGTGTGCCCCCAAAAGGAGTGGCATGCTTGCTTTTTTCTCTTTCTGTGCTGGTGGCCTCAACTGTTTCTTTTGTGAATTCCTATTCAAAAACAGGATTTAACCTTTGCCTTTTGACCATGCTGGTCTCTGCATATGTCTGTGTGGTTGCTCTGCCTGAGGTAGTTGCCTCTTCCCTATTTCTTTTGAGGATTTTCTCCTCATTTGGAGGAATTTGCAAGCTAGGGGGAGTACTCATTATGGGCTATGGTATTCCTGTTTGATTTAGTTCCTCTGGTAGGCCTGGCTGTTCTGACTCTTCTTGCACCTGGGATTCTTCTTCTATATGTGATTCATTTTGTGCCTGAGGTTCTCCCTGTGCCTATGATTCTTCTTGGATTTGAGACTCTCCTTGGACTTGAGATTCTCCTGGCACCTACAGGAAAGAACCCTCATCAAGAATTTTCTCTATATTAATTAGAGAATTTTCAACTGCAACTTCAGTGCTATCCCTATCCACTAAAGTATTCTCCACCCATTCCAATTGATTTGCATATTTCTCTATTTTAGGGATTCGGTGGTGAATGTAGGGAGCCATCTTGTTTTTCTGTCTTTTGTTGCAGATGAAGTCACATGGATCACATATCATGAGGTTTCCTTGATTTGAACATCTTTATCATCAAGGGGAAGGTGGTCCAGGTATAGGTGAGGAGTGGTAATTGGTTTGACATCTATGGTCATTGGGGCAACCATTCTTAGTTCTTGTGGATTTAAGAATGGGGGCGGTAAATTTTCAGTCTTTGAGGTAATAGTGGTTCAATTCCAGGTGGGTTTTAAGTTATTAAAGTTCCCCTTTAATTTCAATTAAGAAAACTTAGTCACTGGTTCAGAAATTAACAGGGCTTTCAATGGATTCTGGCTTAAATACTTGGAATTGAAGAAAACTGGGTCTGAACCAAGTAAATGGCGATTCTGAATGGTTGAAAAGGTTTCAATCAGGCTGGAAGGCAATTTGGAATATTTTGGTGTCTTTTGAGTGAAAGTGTACGTGGGTTGACGATTTTTAACGTTCACAGGCGCGTGCACGGAAAATTACAATTAAAAAAACGATAAAATAATGATTTGGGGCTTTTTTGGATTTATGTGCAAAAAGTCAATTTGGCGGGTATGGGTGTACAGTGACACTTTGTCACGTAGCAGGGTGAATAGTGAATTTTTTGGCGGGTAGTGGGCTGGCGGTAAGTGGTTTACTTGGCACAACCTTTGGGCATTTGGCTATATTGGGGGAAGGCCACCAGATTCCATTCATCGAGCGCCATGTCGCTTCGGGGGCCCAACAAATAACAACCCATTTCGAGGTGGGTATCGTTTGAATTTTTGGCCCTTCCAAAATCAACATGGGCTGTCGGATGGGGAGGGGGGAGATCGTGTGGTGGTTGGGCGAGGGAGTTGCACGGAAGGTAATGGAGGGGCCCGATGGGCATTTAAACGCGGTGGTTTTGATTTTATTCGTGATTAAAGCGAAGGTTAATGTATCAGGCGAGATTTCATTGGTGGATGGTTTGACTTTAATTAATCGCAAATCGATTAATTATGTCATTTGTCGCGGTTTGGGTAATATAAAGTTTATATTTCAAACTTCAGGGTAGGGATATTAATATTAAAGGGGTTTAATAAATATATACGGGAAAAAGGGTTTTTTTTTTTCGGGAATTTAATAAATATAAATAAAATCAAAAGTTAAAAAGGAAGAAAATGGATTGCGCTAAGCATAATGTGTTTTTGTAATTCATTTGCTTTTTACATAGAAGCATTATAACTTAGGCTAAGTGTATTTTTGTGGGTTTTTTACAAAAAGGGGTATTCATGGAGGGTGCTTGCTTTTCCTTAGGAAAAATAGGATTTTAACCTTAGGAAAAGGGATTTATTAGGAAGAACGAATGAGCTGAAGGGGGGTAAATGTTTATGAGGGGATTTTAGTACTTATAGCCTATAAGTCATTGAGTCGAGGGTCTGGTCCCTCCAAAAGTCAGAGAATTGCTTTGAGCCTCTTTGACTTAGGGTTTTTAGGTACCTTGATCTTCATTTTGGGAAATTAGTTAAGTAAAAGGTGAAAATGATTGAAGGGAGTTAATTAATTGACTTTGATATTCATTTGCATGCTTGAGTGCCCATTCACATTGGGAACTTTTATGCTGAAAAAGATGATGCACATGCTTTTGTCTAACAATCATCACAATTCTGCAACCTTTCTTCTACTTACCCATCTATTCATCCTACTATTTTTACTTCTCTTTATGAGGGCGCATTTGATCTAGCAAACCCTTATCAAACATTTTTATTTTTCTTTACAATAGTAAACTAACTAAATCTAACCTTATTACATCTAAGGGCTCAGATTAAACAATTAAGCTCCTTTCATTTACTCTACCTAATCTACTTATCTGCCAAGATTAAACAGTTTGGTCAGATTTTATTCTCTAACTATGAACATGAAATTGAAACATGAAATAGGAAAGTTTAAACATTTTGGCTATCATGGATTGTGGCAAAGATTACAAGCTGCACACAATCGTTTATTTTGCACAAAAAGTAAAAAGTAGTGGAATTTTGACTTGCACACTTTCATGGTATTTTCTTTATTGGGGTTCATATTTTTCATCTTTTTTGACCTTTTTATTCTTTTTTTGTCCTTTGATTTTTCTTTTAGGACATACCCTCTTTACATTTTTTATTTTTTTGAATATGGAAAACATTTGCAGAAAGCAAAGGTATGTACATATTATAGGTTTAATCTCAGCCATTCAAAAATTATGACTCCTATTGGTATAGGAACCTAACAAGATCATCCTGTAAGTTTCTAGTACATCCTGTAGGTTTTCTTGAAACAACCTGTTTTGAGGCCGAATTGATGGAAAACCTCTAGGAAGTCACAAAAAGCCTCCTAGGGACCCTCCATACCATCCAACCACTTCATAAACCTTCTAGCCATCCTCAAACACCCTTAATCCCCATGTCACATCCACAAAAAAATTAGTTTGCATACTTGATTTTGCATAAAAAGACCAAAAAAGTGAAAACAGATTTAGTTTAGTTTCTTTACTGGCACACTAGTATTGTTTGATGCTTCTTACTTCTGTAACTTAGATAGTAGCATTTTTTTTAATGTTGATTTAGCATTTCTTCTTAGCATAGCTTCTTAAATGGTTAATTAGGGTATGGTGTGGTTTAGCATTACATGTTGGCCTTCTCCATTACTGCAGTAGAGTAACTCTCTTAGAGTAAATTTACCTTTCTTCCATCAAAGAATCAAGCTTCTTCTGACTCCATAGAAGTCTAGCCTGGAACCTCAATGGTCTCTCGCCAGTTGAACAGTGACAACAGGCAGAACCATCACTTTTGCTTGTGCATACAACACTGTCACCTCCAAGTTTGTACGAACACCGGGTTGATAAGTAAAGTTGGTAGCCCAGGAGTGCAGCATCCTTGCTGCAATACTGGCGCTCATCACCCGTAGAAGTGTTTAGATTTTCTTGACTTCTTTTAATGATGAGGACTTTATTCACGATCATCTGAATCATATCTTCTTATTTGACTGTCTCTTCCTCTTCTATCATCTTGCCTTCTCCTATCATCACCTCTTCTTTTATCACCTCGTCTTCTTCTATCATTTTATATGTTATTATTGTGGCTTTAATTGGATCTTGAGGCATCTCTCTTTCTCAGACAATCTTGGGCATAGTGACCACGATTGTGGAAATTGAAGCATTCAATATCCCTTAATCTTCTATTAGAGTCCTTTGATTCGGGAGAAGGCCTTTTTGAACCGGATGGTCTTTCCTTTCCCTTTTACTTCTTGTCTCAAGTAACAACTGCAACAAAGTATCCTTTTTCATGCTTTTGAATTCTCACTCTGTCAATCATCATGGTCTCTTCTTGAGTACATTTACCAATGAGTTGATCAAATGACGAAAATACATTATTGCTGCTTAGCATAGTAATAAAGGTCTCCTAAACAGGAGGAATACCTTGAGATGGTCCACTCATTGGATGCATAGTACTCTTAGAGATCTCATGTATCTAAGTATCTACTCTAAAAATATTATAGTCCATAATCTGACGGACCTCAATAGTATACTTCCCTTGACTAAGGAAGTAATGCATAAAATCTAGATCTTTAATCTCAAACTCAGAGGTCAACTCCCTCTGGCATTGAAGCAAGGATTGATTGCTCCCTTTATCACAAAAGAAAACCCTCCTGCTATTGTCGCTCCCTCTGTCACGTGAGTTGTACTTTTGTCAGAAACAAGTCATATTATAAAAACATCAACCAAGGCTCAATATATATCGATCAATTAGAATATACCATTCCCTAGGTTCATACAAATCCTTCTTAAGTCTGCAAGCATGAGATTCCCTCTCATGTGCATCAAAGCCTCGAGTAGCCCTATTTACACTTCTTCCTCAATCACTCCATTGAGAAAAACAATCTTTATATCCATCTGATGTAATCTCCAATCCATAACAAAATTAACAGAAATAATAATACTAAGAGAAGTGTACCTGGAAATTGGAGTAAATATCACTTTATGGTCCTCTCCCTCTTTCTGGGAGAACCTTCTTGCCATGAATCTCGCTTTGTACTTCTCTTTTCTACCATATACCATATGCTTGGACTTGTAGATCTACTTGGAAGTCACCATTGACTTCCCTTTAGGTATCAACACAATTTCCTCCATGTTGGCATCCTTCAAACCTGATGGCTTACTTTCTCCCTCTAATCTAGGAGTGTTCCCTAGCATTTGGCATGGTTCTAGATGTTTGCACAATTTCTTGCTTGAACACAAATCACTCTAGTTGAGTTTATGCTTGATTATGGGAGAATCCTCTTTCCACAAACATTTCTTCATTCTTCCCATTGCTTTCATCTACTGCTAGAGCCTTGAAAACCTTCACGATGTACTTGCAAACCTCATTAGGTGGACATGGAAGAAAAAATTATAAGCAATAAAAAGATACAAAGACAAGAGGGTGATTGGAAATAATAATTATCAAGGAATAATGATATGAAGTACTTATCTTTTTATCTGAGGATTGTAGGGAATTCTCAACTCCCTCTTGATCCTTGCATTCTTGCAGAAATCATTGAAATCCATTTGCAAACTCACCATGCTAGAAATTGCTCATCCTCGTCGTCATCATCACCTACTAATGCATGTAACTTTCCTTTCCTTGCATCGATTGTATTAGCTATGGTTTCGTCATTGAGTTATCAAACCACACCAAAGGATCAACTATAATCTAAGTCATTTTTGTGCTATTAGGAAGATGAACCAAGTATAAACTCCATCGGTATCCGAAACTCTAGGTCTCATTCTAGGGTTTCACAAACCCTTAGGATCAAGAATTAAATACAAGTCATATCCTTTTAAAATTTTATGGTTTACAAACCCTAAGACTTTAAAATTTCATTGAAACCCTTTGCAAGTCCAACAACCTTTTAAATTATCTTGTGAATCTCATCACTGGAATTTATTACTTTGTAGGTGAAGAAATATTTCTCCTCATCTCCCTCAGGATTTGGAGTATCTTCCTCAAAAACTTCAAATCATTGACCATTGCGCATTATGGATATAAGTCTTAACTACACATAATGTCCTTCTTCTTAAATACTCACGCAAGGATTTCATCTTTTTTATCAACATCAATCAATAATATTAGTCTTCCTTGTCCTAGATCTACCAACCTTTCAAGTCTAGGTATTGGTCATACTTTCTTGAGTTTAGTTCAATCTTACACTCCAAATGCTCAAAAATAACCTTACAATAGAAAAACTTCCTTAGATGTTCCTTAACTCTGACCTGAAGTGACTTCCTAGTTCCCCCAATATATATTTTTCTTCAAGGACATGGATACAATAAACCTAGTTCTGAAACAAGAGTCTTCAAGGTCCTTAACCAACTCATATTATTAATGAACTTCACAAATTTTAAAATCTTGTGCCAGGGACTTTGAATTCACCATTGTTTCTAATACTTCAAACAAATAAATTTCATCTGGTATCAATTTCAATTTCCTTATTTTGAAATAAATGTGCACCTTTTCTTCAATTGTATTAGAAATGTGGTTAGACTAACTAGAATTTGTGTCATCCATATCTTTGATAATGTCTTCACTACCATCTTGAGGTACTTTGCACCTTCTGTCCACCTTTTGAGGTTTCTCGACCTCTATGGCTGTCATACTGAGGCCTTTTCAACCCTCTCGAGGTCACCCCTGAGGCCTTTTGCCCTTATGTAGCTCATATTGAGGCCTTTCATGACCCTCTACATCTCAGATTGAGGCATTTCCCGACCCTCTATAGCTCGGATAGAGGCCTTTCTTGGTTTCTTCTAGGACTGTGGCCTAGCCTCAGTGATCCATGACCTTGTTCTCTCATGACTTTAGGCCTCTCTACCTCCCTTCCAGGTCTTCAATCCTCCTCTAAGGAACAATAAAAACTCAGTTTTACCTTAACCAACAAACAATTCACTTTGTATTTGTTGATATTTCTAGGGAAAACACAGTAGAAATAATTTTATTCCATAGATAACTACTTCCAATGATTAGTTAGCATTAATTTCACACAACATTCATCCAGTATCATTAAGCAGTTATACAAAATAAATTTTGAACCAATAAACCTGAAAGAGTAGTAGAAAAATAACCATGAGATAATGAGACAAGAGGCACATAAATTAGGTTCGAGGCCAGGGAAAAACCCATAAGGGGAAATGCAAAAATATTTCCTTATGAGAGAGAGATTTCATTATTCATCAGTACATCCAATAAAAGCATGATATCAAGATAAGAGATAACCAAAACATGGTCTCATAGGTGGTAAGCCTCTCTTCTTTCTTGCCTCTATTTTCATCCTCCTTTCCTCCTTCTAGCTTCGCTAGAATATATAAAATAATATATATCGCAAATCTCCCAAATGAGGAGTGCCACACATTATAGTCTTTAAAGGGGGTCGAATGGGTGCCTCTTGGGGGCCTAGCTGACTTGAACAAAAGGAGGATGTCTTGAGTAATTTAGGAGGCATAGACCAAAATTCAAATTTTCTAATTTTTTCATGATGAAAATACTGACCATGGCTACCATATTTCCAACAATATCCCCAGTAATACGTGCTTCTTCAAGTCTCTTAATGGTTTCTCTTTCACCTAGGCTCTGATACCATGTTGATTTTTCTAGGAAATATTATCTTCCAAACTTATAATCACTTTCTAATAATTTCTTTTACCAAGTTTACTTATTTCACATACATCATTAAGCAATTATACATAGAAAATCTCAACAATAATGCAATAATGGCAGTAGGATCATAAAGAGACAACCAAGCACAAAAAGAGACAAATTTTCAACTTCGAAACCAAAACTGAGAAGAAAATCCAACAATATTTTCTACAAGAAATTATTCAATTTAATAAAGTTACAATCTAATATTTCTTGTCAAAATTGGTAAAATAGACCACATAAATCATACAATTCAACTGTAGGCAATAGGGCCGAAATTTGGCCTCGTGCAATTGCCTCAAAACCTCGGTCAAATTGCCTCAGTTTGGTCAAATAGTGCCTCATAAATTTTAGTCAAGGAGTGGTCAATGTTGGTCAAAATTGTATCTTCCCCTTTATTGGATGAACGTTGAAGTGCTAAGCTAGTTTATTTGGTATTTTCTTCATTGTCATTGCTAAACTAAACCCTTGAGAAAATTGAGGAATAAAGTTAGTTCTCTCTATGCCTTAATCATCTTGAAAATTTGAGACCCTTGATTTTAAATTGTAGGATAAGTTAATTTATTTTCCCTAAGCTTGTTTGAACCTTTCTATCACTCCAAGTATACCATGAAATTGTTTGATTCCTTGAACCCATATGCCTCACCCCAAAAGTATATATTGGCAAACTAAGGCAATGATCTTATATCCTCTAATGCACAATATTCTTTATAATCCTTAAAAACATTTTGTTACGTTTTCCTCTCTATGATCATTTAATAATCCCTTGATTATTTGTTTGGGAACCTATTTGAGCATATATTAGTTGATCTAAACCTTTATATTGAGCCATATGAACCTTCAAACTCAAATTTTCGAACCACCAAGCCCTAACATCTTATTTCGAGGAGAGCTCCCTTAGGTCAAAGGAGAGTTGAATAGAAACAAGAAGACAATTAGCGAGGTGAAAATTCCCCCTCTGAGGTGTAGTGGGCCCCTACTTAAGCTTTCAAACTTTATCTCAAGAAGAGTGATATTTTGTTGTAACAATGAGTTCAATGCTATCTAAATGAGATTTTGAAAGATTTTATGTCTTTGTTATGGCTCTATAATTCCTTATTTATTTCATCATGGAACCCTGTTTTTTTCTTTGATGACTCCATTACTTATTATACTTTACTACTGAGATAGTTAAAAGATTTATTAGGTTTAGGAATAAAATTTACCCATTTTCATAAATTCTTTTACTAGGTTTGGTTATTATTTTTCTTTTTCTTTTAAACCAAGTCTTGGTGATTTTTTTACTAGGTCCAATTTTAATATTAACTGCACTGGAACCTTAATTTGACTTTCAATTGGATATACCAAGAAATATAAATGTTGAATGTATAAAATAATCAATGTTGATTTCCAAATTTTTGGCCTTGTATATAAGTACGATGGAAGAAGGCCTTGTGAATTTTCATTGAAAAGGTATGAATTTTTAATGCAAATATTATTTATATATGGTATTTATTATTTATTAGGTGAAAATGTGAAAATGGGAAACACTTTTTGGTATGTGGAGAAAATTTTGGCTATGTTCGGTAAACTCTCTATCGAGAAAAAAAGTCAAAATGTTTTCTCGACCGAGATTTGATCATTTCTCAATCAAGAGTTTGAAACTCTTTTGGCCAAGTGTTTAGTATAGTTAATCTCAGATTTGCAAACTCTCGACCGAGAGTTAAAAAAGTTTTCGGCTGATAGTTTTTGAAAAAAATTCTCGGACACAAACTCTTGGATGAAATTCATATTCTAACTAAATCTCTCGGTCGAGATTCTTAGATTCTAATATATTCTCTTGGATGAAAGTTCATTTGAAAACAATTTCTTGGGAACAAACTCTTGGATAAGAGTTTAGATTCTATTTAAAATCTCTCAAACAAGAGTTTAGATTCAATTTAAAACTCTCAACCAAGAGTTCATATTCTATTCTCGGTCGAAAGGTTGAAAGGTATGAATTAGAAAAAGCAAGGTGTTGGTAGCCATTTTTTCCCTCACCAACGAAAAACTTACAGCCAACTATAGTTCCTCATGGGAAATTTTCAGAGAGAAACAACCCATAACTTTTGTGCTGTGTAAGGATTTGTGGACGGATCTCAGAACAATTTTACAACTGGCACAACCATTACCATTTCAATGTCCACAACTTTCCCGGGACATCCGACATGATCATTACCACCAATCACAAGGGCTTTGTCATCATCTGCAAAAATGAGGTATATTTTCCAACAACTTTCTTCCCTCGCCCATGAACATTTATGGCACTTTTATGTCTTTCATAGAAAAATAAAAACATGTAATTTAAAAATGTAAATTAAAACTCTTCGAATGTGTGGTGATGTCATAATGGCATTAAATTCATCTAAAAAATTATCCAACAAGAAATTCTTGTGAGATATTCAAATAACTTCCATATTTTCAACCATGGATCATGTTCTTGTAGGGATTATTGGTGAAGTTAACTAAAATAATATTTCATTCACTTGCCTTGGTGGTCACAATTTCCTTTTATTTTTATTTCTACTTTATAATGTTGTGTTTGGTATTCAAGCTTAGTGCAATTTTAAAATACTGGAGATTGCATTGATTAGCATGGGGAAAATTAAAACCCAAGTTACAAAGCACATCTATATTTACATTGCTAATTGATCCATAAATGAGGAGCTTATAACCTACTCACTTCACTAACATATATCCTTTGAAGAATTTACTTCTAGTCTCCGTTCTCCATCTTATACAAGGATCTCTATCTTTGAAAATGGCTACAAGGCCTCTATTCTAGATTGCAATTTGGAGTGAAAACTTCTATATGCTTTGCAATATGGAAACCAACAAATAAAATGTTACTTAATCAAAATTCAATTGCTTACAAATTGACTCCTTCCAATAGCTTGTCAATTACATGGGCTGCTTATAGCATATTCAAAAGCATTGTGATTCATATCTCAATGCTTAATGAGTTAGTGCAATATAATGGTGACATTGATCCCAATATTGTTACACATATAGCTCTATCCCAATTCAGGCCACAAGCTTCATTGCAATGCTACTAGAATACATATTCTTATCATTGGGATGTACAAAGCTTCAAATTAACTTTCACTAGAAACTACAAAAAAATTCACAATGCCTTGACAAGTTTCACTTGCTTTTAATGAAACTCCAATCCAACTTGTACTACATATTCCCTCACCTGTGAAAATTTATTGCACATTTATCTCTCATAGAGAACTAAAAATCTTGTAAATTAAAAATGTTAAAACTTTGCAAATTATGCTTGATTCAAAATTGGTGATTAACTTGGAAAACAACAAGATCATATTTGGAAACATCTACCCACATTTTAAACTATGGGATAGTAGGGATTCTTTCATAGCTTTTGACTCACTTTCCTTTTCACATATTCATAGATAATTTAATACTATTGCAGATGGAGTATCTAAAGATGCACTTGACTTGCCTATTAGTACCATTTTCATAGTAAATTTCATTAAAGATAAGGATCATGGCCAAATGGCGATTCAAGCATAATTTTCAACCTCTCTAGATCAGTTTCCTATTAGAAAAGTTGAAGGTTTTGTGTTTCCACCTCAAAATATGTTTATGGGTTATTAGTTTATAGCTAGGTACAATTCAATTTTGAACTAATTCCATAGTTTTGTTAACTATTTGAGAGGCATCAAAGTAATTGAACTAATTCCATATTATTTTTGTTAACTATGTTAGAGGCATCAAAGTATGTCTATTTATTATCTTTTATCTTCAAAGAGTGAGAGTGATAGTTTAAAAGATCCATTATCTTTTGAAAAAAGTAACAAATATATATTCATACTCATATTAAAAATGGTTTTGTCATAGTTAGTTCCCCCTTTATGGATTCCTTCATCCTTCCAAACTTCAATTTCACGTGGCTATCTAAGCTTGAAAATATGATATTGCTTACTAACAACTTTCAGGGTGTCATGTATGTGGAGCATCTCCTTCCAAAGATGGAAGGATATTGAGATGTTAGCTTTTGATCGTGCTTATTTTCCATCCTTGAAACTATAAGATCATAATGAAAAGGGTATTAGTGGCCATGGAAATTTCTTATCCTGGAAATGGTTGATTTTTTCTTTGATACCAACCCTTTTCTAGCATTGTTTTTCTTTCATATTAAATAATAAAAATATTTAAATATATTTAACTTTAATTCTTGCAAAATGCAAATCTTCAAGATTAATATTAATAACTATTCCTGTTGTATGTATGAATAATGGCATTAAACAACCCCTCCAGTGACCCCTTGTCAAGAGGAACTAGATCAGGTTCCAACAAACATATTAGATGACATTTTGAGGGGTGTCTTAGGCCTACTACATGAACATATTTGATTGCTAGTATCATGTTCAACGTTATGCTATAAATTCAATGTTTAGCATGTGAATAATCTTCTTTGATGCATGTATTAATGTGAAAAAATATCGTTATTGATAGGTGCATGGGTCTCTTTTGAGGTTGGAAGTAATTATTTGAGTATTGTGCCTTTGAGAACCGACCAACTATTTGATAGAGTTGGTTTGGGAAAAATATGAACATAAATCTTGAAGTGAGATGTTTAATGCATGAATATTTATCGCACATATCTCATACTTGTGAATCTGATGTAAATTGTATAGCCTGTGCATATAGATATGTTGACAGGGCTTTAGGAATGAGTAGACATGATTCTAATGGGTCTACTTTGCATCGTAGAGGTGCACGCTCGATTGCTAGTTAACATGTTCAATTCTAGACAATATATAAATTTTACGTTTAACATGTGAATACTTTTTTCTTTCACACACATTTAATGTGAGAAAATATCATCATCCATAGGTGAATTCTCTAAGCGTGAGGCTACCCATGTTGATTCTCAGCAAGTTGTACAAGATCATTCGAGTGAAAGTTGAACATAAATCTTGTTCAACATATGTTTAATGTTAAAAATTATCCCATCCCTCATACTTATGCACGATTGGAGATTTGAATTTTTTTATAGGGAATAATAGCTTTGAGCTTGTTTCCTCAAGAGGGGAAAATTGTCCTTTGAATGAAGGCTCAGTGAATGAGAGAGTTCATGGACCAGGTAATTTTAAATGTAGACATTTTTTGAATCCGAATTGTCCAAGTGAAATTAATTTATATTTAAATAGTATGTGAACATTTATCATGTTACATGTTTTGATCGTGCTCCTGTGGGATGTCGTGGTGGTGGGATAGGTCGCAGGGATCAATAGTGTTCATGCAATGAAAAATATGAACCTCTTTACCCCCATACTTGAGATGTTCCTAAGGAGGTGCCTTGGGAAGACAATATCTCGTCTCTTTCTCTTGATTACTTCAAGGTGTATTTAGCAAGATTGCAGAATGAGCTAGAAAATAACAATCTCTCTAGATGTACTAGAGATTGTCTCCAAATATTTTTGTACATTTTGGAGAATCTCATAGTGGCATATCATGGGGTTGCACTGATGATTGAGATTTTTTATGACGGTACATAAGAGGAGAGCATCAATTATGGGTAGACACTCTTTTAAAGAAGTGAGAGAAAGGGTCACTAAAGAAATTACTTTCTCATTGTTTGACTTGTGACCTTGAGATAAAAATCGTTTGAAGGTTGCAATATTTAATGAACCTAATAGTGCACCATTTCTTTATCAAAAGTTCCTATATGCATACAAAATTTTTCCCATTACTAATGAAATGCCACAATATTTTGCGAGGATTTTGTATGCAAAGTTTTGAGAGCACATGGATCCCAATTATACATATATGAGATCCATATTCTATGAATCTTTGAAAGGTCATGCATATAAACAACCTGATGTTATGCCAGATGTTGCATTTAGGGTTCCAAAACCTCATTTAGCACCTCAGCCACCTAGAGTTGTTGCATTTTGAGATGAGTTAGACATTGCATCCATCATAAGAACTCAGTGAAGGGAGAATATTAGGGAGGTTGTTTAGGATGTTTTGCAAGCAGTGTCAGTTTGCTTAGGCAAGAAGAAGCATTTAGAGAGTGAGGATCAAATTACACCATATGTTAGTGTTCCAAATGAGTTGTTGAGAGAGATGGATCGATTGGAACTCGATATATATGCAACATCTTGTAGAGATCGTGTGGAGCGATCCTTGGCTTGCGATAGTTGGAGTCTTGCCCAAGATGTTCTAGGAAGCTATGAATAATGAACTATAAAATCACATTTACAATATTATCTAATCTGTAATTGATTGGAGGTGAGGCTCTTAGAGAGCCTCGCCTCTTAGCTACATCTTCCAAAAACTTGACTCAGAAACAAATGAATCAAATGCAATCAAACAAGATAAGATAGAAGACTAGCATTCACTTGTATTATCATGAGGCTTGATAGTCTTTTAAAGAGATTACAAATACATATTTTAGAACTGGCCTCCTTTGTTGTGAGTTGTCAAATAGGAAAAAACTAAATACATTATTTAGATATTGCCTTTCTTGATATAAGTTGCCTAGGACTAGATGTTTCCTTCCTCATTAGATGTTACCATTATGAGCAAGGTAGCCTGGCTGCCCAATTCCTCCCCTGCTTTCCGCCTCCCTATTCTTTTTTTCTCTACAATAACTAAATTCTATTAACTGTAACTCAAAATAATTTTACATGGAGTTGAGGCTACAGGGGTCAGAGCCCGAGAGCCATCAACGCTGCAGAACTGCCCCATTACAAAAAGAAACTGGGGAAAACAGTTACAAAGAGCTAACAAACTGACATGAGACCCAGATATAGGCTGTTAGAAAGAGAGAGATACATTGGAAAGAGATAAGTAGAGTTTCTGTGCAGACATCCGGTAAGAGGACGAACACTTCCTCAGAGGGAAGCCAAAACCTGAGACTGACGAAGCCGAGCCGAACCGAGAGCAAAAAGCTTGGAGATAACCATCTGAGCAAAAACCAAGGACCAAAAGAGGATTGCAATCACATATGTCAATCGGCCTCCGCGTCCTCCCCATGAGTCTTCTCAACATCCCTACTCGTGCTGCCAATTTTGAGATTCGCTTTGCCATCCGTCGCCTGGCCGAGACTAGTGGTGCCTGTGTCCCTTTCCACATCAATTGGGCCACTGTCATCCAGAGGAGGGATACTTATTGGCTGAATATTCTCCTGACCAATCTCTCCCACTTCCCTAATTTCCTGATCTCCCTCATCCATGGAGTGCTCACTGCTGTGAGAAGGGTTGGACGCAATGCAAGACAGAGGGGAGATTTGATTTTCTTCTTCCAAGAGAATAATAGTAATGTGAGTAGTAATCAATGGCCTGTTCAAGTTACTCTGAAGTTTGAAATGCGTCGTTTGGAAAGCACTGTTGGGAACAAGCTTACAACCAGGGCTCGAGGGAGGCAAATCTTCTGGAGAGGAGGTGAGGTTAATGGGTGAGTGAGCTGGGTCTGCTGAATGGCTGAAAGAAGGCCACTTGCCACTGCCTTGGCGTCCCCTAGAGCGGCTCCGCTTGCCTTGGCGTTTCATTTTGACAAGCAAAGGAGAAGACACTGAAAAATCAAAGAGACCAGGGCTAGAAGCAGGGGAGTGACCAAATTGAACCAGAGACCAGGGAATGCAAACGGTAAAGGCACGAGATGGAGAAACAACACAGTCAATACAAAAAACAAAGGCCTCGGACAACTTACCCTGAATCATTGAACGAATCACTCTGTGGAGAGAGTTGGCGTATTCAAAAGACTGCCAAAGAGAACTCGAGCTAGCCTGGAACTTGTCTGTGATCACAAGCCTTTGCTTAACATCAAAACACACCTTAAACCAGACCCTGGAGCCTGAGGACTGAACGCCGAAGGTGAAATGTGCACAAGAGATCGCCATGCTTATAACTGTAACCGGGCTGCGTTGGAGCGCGTCTGTATTAAATGCAAACATCCTGCCTTGTCCTTCCGTCCTAAAAGCATTCCCTCTGCGAGAGATAGAGATCTGGGGTGCCACGCTGCTCTGCAGGTGGCAGTACCTAAGATCTTTGGTTTGCATGAGGGACATTTAATGTCTGAATGACACCCGCATCCGGGGTTCCACCTCCCTATTTAAGTGTGAAGCCATGGCTGAAATGATTTTTGGATGCTACTTGAGTTGATGTGATGTTACATTGACTGTTGATGAAGTCATAGGTGCCTACATAACTTGGGTGGGAGGGCACATCTCCAAATGAACCTGAGTCGAATGTTGCTGTGTTGATTGTTGATGAAATAATGGGTGCCTACATAGCTTGGGGTGGGAGGGCACTTCTCCAAAGGAACCTAAGACAGATGTTGTTATGTAGAAACTAATGTTCCTACTAAAGTGGGGTGTAAGGGCACGTATCCAAAGGGAACCCACTCTGAATGCTGCTCCTGATATAAAAAATCATGGATTCTGGATAGGGTGCAAAGCCAGGCCACACTAGAGATATATTTGAACTATAAGTGTGTTGCAAACCTGTAAAAAAGGTGGCCATGGGTGTTGTAGATGTTGTGATGAGGTAAAGAAACTGAGACTAAAGAACTTGTAGTGGCTGGAAAATAGGAAGGATGCTAATACAAAAACATTAGAGAAGCATAATTGGAAAAATAAAAAAAATTGAACGTTAAATGCATCATGGAAATGTGGCAGCCACATGAAAAGAGAGTGCAGTAAATAAACAAGCATTTAAAAAAATAAAAAATTAGATCAAACCTCAAGGAGCGATTTGCTTTGATACCAATGGATCTGCAATTGATTGGAGGTGAGGCTCTTAGAGAGCCCTCTCAGCTACATCTTTGAAAACCTTGACTTAGAAACAAGTGAATCAAACACAATCACACAAGATAAGATAAAAGGCTAACATTCACTTGTATTATCATGAGGCTTGATAGCCTTTTAAAGAGATTACAAATACATATTTTGGAACTTGCCTCCTTTGTTGTGAGTTGTCAAATAGGAAAAAACTAAATACATTATTTAGATATTGCCTTTCTTGATATAAGTTGTCTAGGACTAGATGTTTCCTTCCTCATTAGTTGTTACCATTATGAGCCAGGCAAACTGGTTGCCCATTAGCTATAATGCATGTTACATATAAATTTATTATGTTGACCTGTACATACATTTTGTATCCAAAATCACTTATATATTTATTCGAACTTATGCACTTTTCATCATTTTTAAATGATGAAATACTTAACTCATGGAACAATTGCTGCTTCATGAACTTGTTGATGTACACACACCATATATATATA
>APFE030818181.1:19885-57095 GCA_000404065.3 Pinus taeda | reverse complement strand
ATTTAATAAAACTATAAATTGTTTATCAATATTATTTTGATACATTGTTTTGTATATTATTGTAAATTGTTAGATTGTATTTTTCTCCACTAATTATGTTTTTTTTGTTTGAAAGATTTAGGTATAGAATATAATAAAGTTGATGGATTCTTAATTGTCTACCTTATATTATAAATGAGGAATGTTTAATATATAATACTAGTACCAGATATTGATTTGAGTAGGTGACAAAAGTATGTCTCATATACTACATATTCCATCATTCCTTGTTTTCCAAACTTATTCATGTGCAAGAAAACTCACACAATTTACAAATTATCATATACGAAATTGATGTGAAGATTATGTTATGTGAATTCTCGATGATAGTTCCATATAGAGGGACAATAAGGATAGACAATACATACTTTTTTATGAAAGAACCTATGGCTCTTCTCACAATGTGTCCATATACCATAAGACTCTTATTCCCATGTGTTAGTAGACTGCAGGGCCATAGGTTAACATAATATTGACCCACTTCTCAACAAAATGTTAATAAATTATAGGGCCACATGGCAGTGTATAATAGGGCTAATTATTGCCTTGTGTTAGCACTCTACAAAAACACATATATCATAGCATAAGGCCACTTGTCACCACATGCCAACACACACTAGGGCCTTGGCATAGACATAGAATAAACCTATGATATTAATGCACAATAGACCTATGTGTTGGTGTAGTATGTTGGAATTTGAGTAGCCATGGTCAATGTTTTCATATGAAAAAGGTCAGGTTGACTATGTAGAAAAATGTAACTAGGTTCAGTCTACATAATTGTATTTGAGTCATAATAAAATGTATTTATGAAAAAGAATGAAAATAAATTTTATTTATTATCATTATGACTTATTAAAGCATGGTCTTCATGCTTGGGTCATCATGTGTTAGTTCAAAGTCCCTATTGAGGACTTCTAGGATTTATTCTAAGTCAATAGAGTCATTGTACATTTAAAGAGACTTGTTTTGGGCTTTTCGACCATGTAAAAAGAAATATTTTTTGAGTCAAAAGTGAATTATGTCACCTCCACACCAAGTCGGCCTCAAGAAGATCAAGTAAACCTCAACAGAGGTAATTCGACCTCACTTGAAGCCTATATATTGAAATAGTTCGATTCTTTTGGAGGACAATTACTCACACAAATTCGATCTCCTAGAAGAAGCTGTGAAAAAGTGCGAAGTTGTGATGGAAGGAGAATTAAAGGATCAAAGGTTTTGGGTTATATCTCTCTCTCTCAAACATGTGATTTTATGGGTTACGACATCAAGGTCGAAGTTTTGTTACGACATTAAGAAGTTTTATTACGACATCAAGGTTGAAGTAAAACATCAAGGCCGAAGTACCATATCAAGGTCGAAGAGCTAAGTGATTTTGGTCAAAGCTATTGCATTAACATTGAAGCTGCTAGGTCGAAGATACTATAACATTGAAGTGTTGTTGCTGCTACTGTTGCATCTAGGTCGAAAATAGTACTAGAAAGTGATCATTTTCTAAAAAAGGAAAGGGTTGACTTGGTGTGGAGGAAGTCTGTCTCTAAGTCAAGAGTCTTGGATTATCTCAAGAAAACTATTGAATGAAGAGTTGTTGACTAGGGTTTCCCCAAGATTGGGTTTTTTCCCTGGCTTTCTACCTAGATCTGGTGTCCTTGATCTTTGTGCTATTGTTTTGGTAATTGCTTGAAGAACTAAGATAAAATAAGAACATAAGAAAGTTAATAATAACACAAGAATCTCACAAGTGATTATCAAGTATAAGAAAATCTTTCTACCTTTATAATTTTATGATTTTAAGGAGCCCTCACCAGTTTCAAAAGATAAGTATCTTCCTCCTTGTATTATCTTTTATATTTGGTTTCCCTTATAAAAGTTTCTTTATATTAAATACTAATAAAATTTCTATTCATATTTTCCTTGTTTAGGTAAGCCTTACTAAATATGTAAGGATTATGAAAGAAGGCCTCACAAGACAAAGCATTGGGATTACAAGGTTGGTTAAGAAAAAAAGGAAAGGCTTACTAAATAATCAAGGATTATGAAAGAAGGTCTCACAAGACAAAGCTTTGGGATTACAAGGTTTGTTAAGAAACAAAGGTATGCCTTAGACCATAAGCTTTATTCCTTTCATGATAAAGGTATATCCATGTTTTTTGCTAATGTATTCTACATTAATAACATTGTTGTGTCTAGCACTCTTGAATTGCATATATTCTTGATTGGGTGATTCATCATTAGATAAATCTACCCTCCTCACATATTTTATTATTCTCGTGGAACCCTAAAAAGGTTCTATGTAAAAACCTAACTTGAGGGTATGTTGATGATAATGTGTGAAACCCTAGCCTACTTAGGGTTATTAATGAAGTCTAAAGAAAATGTTTGATGCTTTGATGATGTCATGTTTGGGGTTTTGGCATTGTTATGAAAACCCTAACTTGTTAGGGTTGAATGGTGATATATGAAATACCAAAACTTTGAAGTTTTGGTAAATTAGGGTTTGTTGTGTTATGTGTGTAAACCTTAGGGTTTGGCAGGGTTTATGAGCAAGACCTTTATTTTATATAATGTCATAGGAGTGAAACCCTCGGCATATGTTTATCCATCTAATGAAATATGTTAGATGTCTGAATGTGTTTGTGTCATTGAGTTTGAATAACTTATGTTATTATTATATGTTTATGCATGGTGATGAAATCCTAGATATATGTGTTGACGTAATAGTTGATGGTCATAAGTCCTAGGGTTTGGAAGTAATACCTAGTCAAAGTTTGATATTCTAGGATGATATTGTTTGTGAATTCTAGGGCTTTGTATCTAAACCTTAGCATAAGTTAAATTCTCTAGTATATGATTTCACAAATATGGGATTTATGAAAGGTTGATAAAAACATGAAATTGTATTGTGATCAGTTTGATTGTTGAGAATTAATAAATGAAAATCTAGGGTTTACATCAAACCCTAGTAGAAGTTAGTCATGTTGTTGGTTGAGCTGTGATTGGTTTTGATTGTTGAATCTCATGTATGAAATCTAGGGTTTGTATGAAATCCTAGTAGGAAGTCTAACATATGAATTTTGAAAATTGTTAGATGCATTGTTATACTAGCCTCTAGAGTTTGCTATATGTTATAGAAGATTTTTTCATATCTTTGAAAGAAATATTGAAGCCCTAGATATAATGAGATTAATATCTTGAGTTGTTGATGTGATTTAGGGTTTGTAACAAAACTTGGGCAAGAAGTTGAAGTATAGAAGTAAAGTATCTTGTTGATTATGTTTATAAAGTCTAATGCTTCCATTATTGTATGATTTTGATGAGGTTAATTTAGTGTTTCTAAAGATTTGGTTGTACTTGCTATCTAAGTTGTGCAGGTACATAATATTCAAGATGGTGAAGATGTTCGTAAGTAAAGTTGATATAATAAGCATGATGAATAAAGTTATATGGATGATGATGGTCATGATAAATCTGATGAGAAGGATGGAAGCCATGAAAGATTCTTCAGTGTTGTAGAAAAGAAGTTGATCACCCTAGGTTAAGAGGGAGCTTGGGTATATTCCTTATATAGTAATGATTAAATCCTCCCTAATTAAGAGGGAGTGATGGATATGGTTCTCTACTTCATGTGTCATGCACTAGACCAGGACTAGCAGGTTCCTAGTTATGAGGGAGGGCATATTATAGTCATGATGGACACCTTGAAAGAAGAAAATTGGAGAATGCATTTTGAGGAGTTGCTGAGATAAGAAAAGTAGGATCTGTTTGTAGAATATGTTGTTGCATAAGTAGGAAAGGAAGATGTGTGATTAAGGAATCTTCTATGAATATTTGTTTGGATGTCCTACTATGATAAATTCAGAAGCATCATCAGTTGTCTGAAAGACCCCAGAGGTTTATGTTTACTTATATATATTTGAAATATTGTTACTAACTGGGGTTGTGTTTGTACAAGTAAACCTCTCCAAATTTTTGACAACATGTTTTAAATGCTTGTTGTTATCGATCATTTTGATTGGGAGATATTTGTTGTTACCATTCTATTTGATTCAGATGGATTTGCTACTGATTGTAAAAATTGAATTTATTGAGGCTTTGTGAGTGAAGCATTTACTGGGAGGACATGGGGGTGACACTATGTGTTGATGGCTAGATCCTGAAGTAGGGAGGGTGACAATGGTCATAGATATTTGACCTCATATAGGCACCTAGATCCCTTGGTTGGTGGTTAGCATGTAAGCCTGATGGTACCTAGAGAGGCTAAAAGCTTTAGTGCATCTTAGTCCCACTTAGATAGATTGCCCTAGTCAGGAATCTAGCCCGTGGCATTGCATTGCCTAAATTGTTGAGAGACGTTGGATAGATTTCCTTAGTCAGGAATCTAGTCCATGACATTCCTGTGCCTAAACTATTGATAGTTGACATAGTTTGAGATCTTTCTTGTACTTGTAAATGATGAGTACATCCCTAGTTAAGAGGGAGTGTTGCAAAATGTAATTAGGTTTGGTCTTCATAGTTGTATTTGAGTCATAATAAAATGTACTTATGAAAAAGAATGAAAAGAAATTTTATTATTATCATTATGACTTATTAAAGCACGGGTTTCATGCTTGGGTCATCATGTTTTAGGTCAAAGTCCCCATTGAGCACTTCTAAGATTTACTCTAAGTCAATAGAGTCATTGCACATTTAAAGAGGCCCTTCTTGGGCTTTTGAATCATGTAAAAATAATTATTTTTGAGTAAAAAATGAATTATGTCACTTCCACACCAAGTTGGCCTCAAGAATATCGAGTCAACGTCAATAAAGGTAATTCAAACTCACCAGAAGCCTATATATTGAAGCAGTTCGATTCATTTGGATGAAAATCACTCACACAAATTCGATCTCCTAGAAGAAGCCATGAAAAATGTAAAGTTGCATTGGAAGAAGGAGAATTGAAGGATCAAAGTTTGGGTTATCTCTCTCTTTCAAATGTGTTATTTTATGGGCTACGACATCAAGGTCGAAGTTTTGTTAATAAAGGTAATTGAAACTCACTAGAAGCCTATATATTGAAGCAGTTCGATTCATTTGGATGAAAATCACTCACACAAATTCGATCTCCTAGAAAAAGCCATGAAAAAATGTAAAGTTGCATTGGAAGAAGGAGAATTGAAGGATCAAAGTTTGGGTTATCTCTGTCTTTCAAATGTGTGATTTTATGGGCTACGACATTAAGGTAGAAGTTTTGTTACGACATCAAGGAGTTTTGTTGTGGACTCAAGAAGTTTTGTTACGACATTAATGTGAAAATCTGGAAGACCCAAATATGTACTACAACAACTGATTAAGTATCTTGTATTTGTTAAATTACTAAACAAATTATTTACTGCATCCTACAACAAATACCGAAACTAATACAATGCAACCTTCACCAATTAAATGAAATGTGGAAACAAGAAACTGAGCAAGAAATAAATACACAACACATGACACAGTTATTTTTGGACAAATTTCCTAGAAAAATCCAATGCAAGAAAACCAGTGCAACAATTAAAGGTTTGTATTATTAAGCAATAGTTTTCTTAATACAATCTTTGGATGGCTTACTCGCTATCCAATACAGAGAATTTAATTGGAAGAAAATCGGTGAGAAATACCTCACACTATCAATGGCTATCCGACATTGATCCACGCCCTGGATGGATGGCCTCACACTGGCTCTGCGTAGCTACTACGTTAACCTACATAGTTTTGCATCAGACTACATAGTTCTGTGTCAACCTCTCTAGGGATCTATGTCACCTCTTCCCAGATCTCTTGTTGTTTGGAGCTTTGTTCCTCTGTCTCTCGGGTTTCACACCCTGACTTCTGGCTCTAGAACTTGACTTCCTAGCTAAATTTTAGACTCACTCTGAAGCTCTACACTGCCTCTAAGTGGTCCTACGTTGCCTTTCCGTGGCACTAGGCTACCCAGTGTGACCTCTGTGCTACCTCTTCTGGATCTCTCTCTACATTCTCTGCAATGTATTCCTAGATAAGGAAACTCTCAAATTGGAACTAACCCTGGCCCTCACTGCAATAAATTACTTCGATCTTCTCTCTAGAAACTATTGCGCTGCCCTCTCTGAGAAATTTTTTCTCTTGATATCTCACTCATGTATTTTCCAAATGCCCATAAAATTCGTCCTTATAATCCTCCAGTTGAGTAATCAACGACCCATATTAGATCCTAATTAATGGCTCATGTCATTTGGACTCGATATCCATCTTATTCTAGAAGTTTCACCGTCAGTTTGATTAATACCCTTTAATTATTTGAATTTCCTAAGTTTAGACTTAGGCACCCATTAAAAATAATTAATTATTTTAATAAAACTTTCTTAGGGTGGAATTTCCCAAAATGATTGTTGGGTATTGTGGAATACATGTGTCCTAGCCTCCTTTCAAATTTTGAGGCTAACAACACATCCAATGCTACCAAAAATGAACACTCCCTCTTAGCGAGGAATGTGCTATAGTAATGCAACCTCTTGAAGCATCACCCTTCTATGTAACATATCCCTTTGCACTGGTGATGTCTGGCATCATTACCTACCAATTACTGAGCAAATGTTGCATCAGTAGTGCTGCTAATCCTGCCACTACTAACATTGCATTTGTAATGCAACCCTCATAGGTTCTGCATGTGTTCTGCTGCTGGCACTGACATTGCCAACACTGCATCTGCACTGCAACCTTCTCCAACTACTACTGCTACTGCATCAACAATGGAAAAGCATCCAAAATTACTGAACATGTGTTCAACCCTAGTCTCCGTGCTATCCCTCTGAAGCCTCTGCGTTGCTAACTCTACACTGTGCGAACTGCACTGCTGCTAACTCTGCTATGTGTTTCTTAGTATCTGGCACTCCTAGCCACTGCAACTGTCACTCTAACACTCCTCTACACCAACTGACACTAGTCCATCCTGCTACTTCTGATCTGGGCTCCTGTAGCAAGGTGTTGATCTAAGAGGTGGACTCCTCAAGGATCCTGCCCATCTGTAGTTCTTTCGAACTATAGTACTAGATCACCCCACCTCTCCCCTGGAGGTATTTGGGCAACCATGGAAAACTCCTCCTCGATCTTTATGGATGCAACCATGCTTCTCGTCGTTGTACTTCTTCTTGAGAGTACTTATGTAGCGTAGTGACCAAATTCACCACACTGGAAGCATTTGATCTTTGAGACAACTTTCTTCCACCTCTGCTGCTCTTGCTACCCCTTGGATGCAAGGGTTGCATTATCTTCCTCCTCCTTGGGCTTCATCCCACTGCTGCTGTTGTTATCAAGTTCACACTTGACTGGGTTTCTCCTCATCTCTTCCTGCTGAAGAGCGGCCCACATTCCTTCCCAATATGACAATCTCTCTCTACCCAAGATACCCTGGACAAACACTTTCCATTTTTCTGAGACCAAATTCAAGGCTAGCCTCACCATCTTGGTAGGCTGAGGTGTTGACCCCACAGTTACCAACGAGTCTCGAATTTTTTGAAGCTTCGCTAGGAATGGATCAATGCATTCCCCATTCTTCGTCTATGTGGATCTCATCTTCTTCTCCAAGTAAATCTTCTACTACTCAAAAGATCCTTCGAATAATGTAGCCAATGCTTCCCACATATGTCAGGAAGTATCCTTGCCATAATGTGACACACTATGCGATCACTCACTTTGTCGAGGACCAATCGCTTGGCCTTTGCCATCTCATCCTTGTACTTCTTGAGCGGATTTTGATCCATGGGTATAACTACCACTCTGTTGACATAGTCTTTGAGATCATGCTCATCCAAAAGGAATGAGATCCTTGCCTTCAAGATCACATAGTGGGATGCACCATCCAACCGATCCTAATATCTTAACCCACTAGCTGCCATCTCTGCCAATGAAATGTCGAACTACCTCCTCTTTCCTCTATGCCACACTAGGCTAGGCTACACATTCCCTGCTAGAGTTAGTGGATCTTCTCCTCTACGCTACTGCTCAGCAATAGAGAAATCAAATTCCCAAGCTAGGAATTCTTTGAGGAAGAATTCCCTCGACAATGTCTCCTTCTTCCTTTTGACGCTTTTATGTCCCATCAACTATTGCAAAAAACTGCGTCTCACCAGAAAAGTACTCTGCACTTATGATTTTGTGCTGCTCCCTCTGATACTAGAAAACTTCGATATGGAAATATTTCTCTATGTCAACTCACTCAGAGAGAGATTCTCCCACAAAAATTTTGCCCTCCTGGCTTGGACTGCGTAATCCCTTTAGGGATTCAATTTGCTGCCTATGCAACACTTCGACCTCCCTCCTTCTCTTTAGCGTTGGGCTCTTATGGCTTTGCTCTCTTGCTTTACTTGTGCTCTGATACCATGTAAAAATTTGAAAGACTCAAATTTATACTACATCAACTAATTAAGTATCTTCTATTTGTTAAATTATTGAACACATTATTTATTGCATCCTACAACAAATACCAAAACTAATACACTACAACCTTCATCAATTAAATTAAATGCGGAAATAAGAAAGAAATACACAACACATGACATCGTTATTTTTGGACAAATGTCCCTGGAAAAACCCAATGTGGGAAAACTTGTGCAACAACTGAGGGTTTGTATTATTAAGAGGTAACTTTCTGAATACAACCTATGGATTTCTTACTAGCTATACAATATAGAGAATATGACTGGTAGAATATTAGTGAGAAATACCTCACACTATCACTGACGCTTGAACATTGATCCAGGTCCTGAATGGCTAGCCCCATGCTGGCTTTGTGCAACTATTGCGTCATCTTATATAGTTATGTGTCAACCTTTATGGGGATCTGTGTCACCTCTTCCCAGATCTCCCGCTATCTCGAGCTTCGTTCCTCTGGCTCTTCGGTCTCACACCTCAATTTCTGGCTCTGGAACTTGACTATCCAGTTGAATTTCAGACTCCCTCTGAAGCTCTATGTTGGCCCTACACTAGCCAACATGGCCTTTGCGCTGCCTCTTTTGTATATCTCTCTGCCTTCTCTGCGATTTTTACTCGGATCAAGAAACTCTCCAACCGAAACTATCCTTGCCCCTGACTGCAAGAAATCACTTCGATCTTCTCTCTAGTAAATGCTCCATTTCCCTCTCTAAGAAATTCAATCTCTTCATTTCTCACTGATGTATTTTCCAAATTTCCATCGAAGTCCTTCATATAATCTCCCCGTTGAGTAAACAACGACCCATACTAGATCCTAATCAATGTCTCAAATCATTTGGATTCGATCTTTGTCTTCTTCTAGAAGTTTCACCCTCAATTTGATTAATATACTTTAATTATTTTAATTTCCTAAGTTTAGATCTGCAACCATTAAAAATAATTAATTATTTTAATAAAACTATCTTTGGGTGGAATTTCCCAAAACGATTTCTGGGTATTGTGGAATACATGTGTCCTAGCCTGCTTCAAATTTTGAGGCTAAGAGCACATCCGATGCTACCACAAATCAACAATCAAGAAGTTTTTTTAGAACATTAAGGTCAAAATACATCATCAAGCTCAAAGTATGACATCAAGGTCGAAGTACGACATCAAGGTCAAAGTGTTGCTTCAAGGTTGAAGATCTAAGTGCTTCAAAGTCGAAGTTGTTGCATTAAGATCAACGTTGCTAGGTTGAAGATACTACTACATCGAAGTGCTGCTGCTGCTACTATTGCATCTAGGTCGAAGATAGTACTGGAAAGTGATCATATGCTAAAATAGGAAAGGGATGACTTGGTGTGGAGGAAGTCTATGTCTAAGTCAAGAGTCTTGTATCGTATCAGGAAAAATATTGAAGGAAGAGTTGTTGACTAGGGTTTCCCCAAGATTGGGGTTTTTCCTTAGCTATCTGCCTACATCTGGTGTCCATGATGTTTGTGTTATTGTTTTGGTAATTGCTTGATGAACTAAGGTAAAAGAACATAAGAAAATTAATAAGAACACAAGAATCTTACAAGTAATTGTCAAGTATAAGAAAATATATTTTCCTTTCTGATTTTCTAACATGGTTTCAGAGCTAAGGCGAAGAAGAAAGGAAAAGGCAAGTTGAAGATCTATTGAAAGAAGACTAAGGAATCAGAAAAAAGTACACCACTCCTATTTTCTTAGGATGCAAGAAAGAAACAAAGAAAAAAAGAAAAGAAATATTTAAAAATAAAATTTAACTCTTTTTTTCTTACGATGCCATCAGATTGCATCGTAAGAAGAAAGAGTTAATTTTTTTTTTTTTTTTTTTTTTTTTTTTTCTTGCATCCTAAGAAAATGGGGGTGGTGTACTTTTTTGATTCTCAAGAAGCTGAGAAATGGATCATATAAGGATACCTTACAAGGAAAGAAGTTTACTACCTTCAAGGAAAGTGTGTAACTCCATAAAGGGAGAGAACAAATTAGAAGGAGCATCAAATTACAGGTCATGGAAGAAGAGGATAGATCTAATCCTCGAAAAGAATAAAGTTTTGGATCTAGTAAAAGGAAAAGTAAAGAAGCCTACAGATGAATCAAGTGAAGCAAAGAAAACAAAGTTTAGAGAAACAAATATTTTGGCCATGAGCCTAATAGTGGATGGAATGCATGCAATCAAGGAGGAGTCATAATATATTTAGTAATCAACAAGGAGAGTGGATAATAGAAAATATCGAATCACTGTTATGCTCATCACAAGAAGAAAGGAACCTTCAAGAAGTCAAAAGGGCTAATGCTACAGTTGTCACAAGATGGGTCGCTATAAAAGGGATTGTCTTGAGAATCCAGGGAATAAAAGAAGGAAGATGGATCAAGAAAACTTTGCTGAAGAAGTTTCACCAAACAAGAACAAGATGGAAGGATCTGAAGTCAGAGACCTATTTGTTAGGGACTTTATCCCTTACTTATCCCTCAAGTTTGGACTAAGAAGGAGCCCTCACCACTTTCCAAAGATAAGTATCTTACTCCTTGTATTATCTTTTATATTTGGTTTCCCTTACTTAATAATAATCACATTTCTATTCATATTTTCCTTGCTTAGGAAAGGCTTATTGAATACTCAAGGAATATGAAATAAGGTCTCACAATAAAAATCATTAGGATTACAAGGTTTGTAAAAAAATAAAGGAAAGTCTTACTGAATTCTCAATAATTATGAACGAAGGCCTCACAAGACAAAGAATTGGGATTACAAAGGTATTAGAGGAATTTTGAGGTCTAAAATGGGCCTCCTACAAAAAATGTACAAGAAAATAAACTTTATAAGAACCAATAGGATTCAAGATGATAATGTCAACCATAGGGGACGATTCACCATTTTTTGAGTAAAAATGTAAAAAGATTAAAAAATAATAAAATAATAAAATAAATTTTTTCAACTTGTATTTTCAACTTATCTCCCTAATATTTTACTCAAAGTTCAAGTGTGAATACTTGTTGGATGCAAAATTTAATTCCGCATCCAAATAGTAGCCCTATTGCATAGTTTCGATGGATCCTGCTACATGGAAAACGAGAAATACATGAAAAATGTGATTGTAATCACATTTTTCATGTAGAAGGGTCCATAAAAAGTATGCATCATTGGTACCCAGATGATGAATCAAATTATGCATCCAATGAATTTTCCCGCTTGAAATTTGAGTAAACCCATAGGGAGATAAGTTGAAAATATGAGTTGAAAAAATAGTTTTTTATTTTTTCCCTCTAAAATTTCATGTTGTAAACTAATCTTATTTTATTATTTCCACTATTATTTTATAATTTCCTCAGGAGGCCTATTTTAGACCTCAATATTCCTCTAATGCTTGTTAAAAAACAAAGGTATGCCTTAGACCATAATCTTTTTTCTCTTCATGATAAAGGTATATACATTCTTTTTGGTAATATATTCTACATTACTAACATTGTTGTCTCTAACACTCTTTAACCGTAAAAGATTCTTGATTGGGTGATTCATCATTAGAAAAATCTACCCTCCTCACATCTTTGATTATTCTTGTGGAACTCTAAAAGGGTTATTTGTAAAACCCTAACTTAAGGGTATGTCAATGATAATGTGTGAACCCCTAGCCTACGTAGGGTTATTGATGAAGTCTAAAGAAAATGTTTGATGGTTAGATGATGTCATTTTTGGGGTTTTGGTATGGTTATGAAAGCCCTAACTTATTAAGGTTAAATGGTGATATCTAAAATCCCAAACATTTGAAGTTTTGGTAAATTATGGTTTGTTTTGTTATGTGTTGAAACCCTAGGGTTTGGCAGGGTTTATGAGCAGGACCTTTATTTTAGATAATGTCCTAGGAATGAAACCCTAGGCATATGGTTGTCCATCTAATAAAATATGTTAGATGTCTGAATGTGTTTGTGTCATTGGGTTTGACTAACTTATGTTATTATGATATGCTTGTGCATGGTGATGAAATCCTAGATATATGTGTTGAGCTAATAGTTGATTGTTATAAGTCCTAGGGTTTGGAACTAAGCCCTAGTCAAAGTTTGATATTCTAGGATGCTATTGTTTGTGAATTCTAGGGTTTTGTATCTAAACCTTAGTAGAAGTTAAATTCTCTAGTATATGATTTCACAAATCTAGGATTTATGAAAGGTTGATGAAAACTTGAAATTGTAATGTGACCAGTTTGATTGTTGAGAATTAGTAAATGAAAATATGGGGTTTACATCAAACCCTAGTAGAAGCTAGTCATGTTGTTGATTGAGCTGTGATTGGTTTTGATTGTTGAATCTCATGTATGAAATCTAGGGTTTATATGAAATCCTAGTAGGAAGTGTAACATATGAATTCTGAAAGTTGTTAGATGCATCGTTATACTAGTCTCTAGGGTTTGCTATATGTTATAAAAGAGTTTGTCATATCTCTGAAAGAAATACTAAAGCCCTAGATATAATGAGATTGATATCTTGAATTGTTGATGTGATTTAGGGTTTGTAATAAAACTTGGGAAAGAAGTTGAAGTATAGAAGTAAAGTATCTTATTGATTATGTCTATAAAGTCTAATGCTTCCATTATTGTATGATTTTGATGAGGTTAACTTCATGTTTCTATAGATTTGGTTGTACTTGCTATCTATGTTGTGTAGGTACATAATATTCAAGATGGTGAAGATGTTCATAAGTAAAGTTGATATGATAAGCATGATGAAGAAAGTAATATGGATGATGATGTCCATGATAAATCTGATGAGAAGGATGGAAGCCATGAAAGATTCTCTGATGTCATAGAAAAGAAGTTGATCACCTTAGGTTAAGAGGGAGGTTGGGTATATTCCTTGTATAGTAATTATTAGATCCTCCCTAATTATGAGGGAGTGATGGATATGGTTCTCTACTTCATGTGTCATGCACTAGACATTAGGGGATTTTTGAGGTCCAAAATGGGCCTCCTAAGGAAATTATAAAATAATAGTGGAAATAATAAAATAAGATTAGATTACATCATCAAATTTTAGAGGGAAAAAATAAAAAAACTATTTTTTCAACTTGTATTTTCAACTTATCTCCTTGTGGGTTTATTAAAATTTTGAGAAGAAAACACTCTTTGGATGCAAAATTTGACTCTTCGTCCAAGGAGTAGCCATGTTGCATACTTTTGATGGACCTTGTGACATGAAAAATAAGAAATACATGAAAAATGTGATTGCAATCATGTGTTTTCATGTATTTCTCATTTTTCGTGTAGCAGGGTCCATCGAAAGTATGCAACATGGGTACTCCTTGGATGAGGAATCAAATTTTGCATCCAACGAGTACTCCCACTCGAAATTTGAGTAAATCCTTATGGAGAGAAGTTAAAAATACGAGGTGAAAAATTAGTTTTATTATTTTATTATTTTTTAATAATTTTACTTTTTTACTCCAAAAATGGTGAATCATCCCCCATGGTTGACATCATCATCTTGAATCCTATTGTTTCTTATGAAGTTTATTTTTGTTGTGCATTTTTCTTGAGAGGCCTATTTTAGACCTCAAAAGTCCCCTAATGCCAGGACTACTAGGTCCCTAGTTATGAGGGAGGACATGCTATAGTCATGATGGACACCTTGAAAGAAGAAAATTGGAGAATGCATTTTGAGGAGCTGCTGAGATAAGAAAAGAAGATCTGTTTGTAGAATATGTTGTTGCATAAGTAGGAAAGGAAGATATATGATCAAGGAATCTTCTATGAAGATTCATTTGGAAGTCCTACTATGATAAATTGAGAAGAACCATCAATTGTCTGAAAGACCCTAGAGGTTTGTGTTTACTTATTTGAAAGATTGTTATTGATTGGGGTTGTGTTTATACAGGTAAACCTCTTAGAAGTTTTCACAACATGTTTTAAATGCTTGTTGTTATCGATCAGTTTGATTGGGAGATATTTGTTGTTATCATTCTATTTGATCCAGATGGATTTGCTACTGATTATAAAAATTAGATTTGTTGAGGCTTTGTGAGTGAAGCATTTACTGGGAGGATATGAGGTTGACACTATGTGTTGATGGCTAGATCCCGAAGTAGGGAGGGTGGCATTGCTCATAGAGATTTGACCTCAAATACGCACCTAGATCCCTTGGTTGTTGGTTAGCAAGCCTGATGGTACCTAGAGAGGCTAAAAGATTTAGTCCATCTTAGTCCCACTCGATAGACTGGTTTGGTCAGGAATCTAGTCTGTGGCATTGTGGTGCCTAAATTATTGAGAGACCTTGGACAGATTTCCTTGGTCAAGAATCTAGTCCATGGAATTCCTGTGCCTAAACTCTTCATAGTTCACATAGTTTGAGATCTTTCTTGTACTTGTATATGATGAATACCTCCCTAGTTAAGAGGGAATGTTGAAAAATGTAACTAGGTTTGGTCCTCATAATTGTATTTGAGTCATAATAAAATGTACTTATGAAAAAGAATGCAAATAAATTTTATTATTATCATTATGACTTATTAAAACATGGGTTTCATGCTTGGGTCATCATGTTTTAGGTCAAAGTCCCCATTGATGACTTCTAAGATTGATTCTAAGTCAATAAAGTCATTTCACATTCAAAGAGACCCTTCTTGGGCTTGTGAATAATGTAAAAATAATTATTTTTGAGCAAAAAATGAATTATGTCACCTCCACACCAAGTCGGCCTCAAGAAGATCAAGTCAGCGTTAAGAAAAGTAATTCGAACTGACAAAAAGTCTATATATTGAAGCATTTCGATTAATTTGGAGGAAAATCACGCACACAAATTTGATCTGCTAGAAGAAGCCGTGAAAAAGTGTGAAGTTGCATTGGAAAAAGGAGAATTGAAGGATCAAAGGTTTGGGTTATATCTCTCTTTCAAATGTGTGATTTTATGGGCTATGAAATCAAGGTCGAAGTTTTGTTACGACATTAAGAAGTTTTGTTGCGGTATCAAGAAGTTTTGTTACGACATCAATGTGAAAATTTGGAAGACCCAAATATCTACTGCAACAACTAATTAAGTATCTTCTATCTAATAAATTATTGAACAAATTTTTTACTGCATCCTACAACAAATACCGAAACTAATACAACGCAGCCTTCTCCAATTAAATTAAATGTGGAAACAAGAAACTAAGCAAGAAAGAAATACACAACACACGACACAATTATTTTTGGACAAATTTCCTTGGAAAAACCCAATGCGGGAAAACTAGTGCAACAACTGAAGGTTTGTATTATTAAGAAATAATTTTCTTAATAAGACCTTTGGATGCCTTACTGGCTATTCAATACAGAGAATCTGATTGGAAGAAGATTAGTGAGAAATACCTCACACTATCACTGGCTATCTGACATTGATCCAAGCCCTGGATGGTTGGCCCCATGCTGGCTCTGCGTAGCTACTATGCCAGCCTGTGTAGTTCTGCGTCAACCTCTCTGGGGATCTACGTCACCTTTTCATGGATATCTTGCTATTTGGAGCTTTGTTCCTCTAGCTCTCCAGTCTTACACCTCAACTTCTAGCTCTGGGACTCGACTTCCCAACTAAATTTTAGACTCCCTTTGAAGCTCTACGTTGCCTCTATGTGGCCCTATCCCACTCGCTCTCTCATATGCATCACGTAATCAAAAAAATGTAAGGTTTACGAGATAGTTGGTTTATAAGTGAAAAGGTGGCCAGTTAACTTGGTCACCTTCGTTCAGTCAACACATGCACAACTGGGTGTCCTGTCACACATAGCTGCAGTCAACTCAAAGATAGAGAAGAAGTAGGACAAAAGTGGTTAAAAATATGGATCCATAAGGTGGAAGATGATTACAAGGAATGGGAGATGATGAGGTGGTAGTGGGGACCAACGATGCAACAATGGAAATGTACCTTTGCTGCCAGTACACCACCTCACCCCGAATCACCATAAGAGGAAATAAAACACCATTCCCATGCATTCATGCATTTCGATTCCTCGAAAATCCCTCACTCAAGTCGCTCTCATACCCAGGAAACTCACCGGAAGCAAAAATCCATCATTTCACTACATAGGAATTCCTACAGAACTGCACAGGAATTCCTACAAGAGCATGCACAAGAATTTCTAGAGGATACACAGAGACTTTCTACAGGATTAGCATAGAAGAGTTCAGAAGTGATATCACGGGAGTTGGCCACTAAAAACAATCTAAAGAGGTAGGCTCTGTAATTACATCCCTCTTTGCAAGTAAATGAACCAAGAATCCTCTAAGTTTGAGTGAATTTAGCAACTGTGTGAAGGGAATTACAACATAGTCATCTCTGTTTTGGTTTTACATTTGAAAAATTGTTTCAACCCTCTCATTTTCTCCTCAAGCTTCACTAGCAAGATGACAGGAGGGTTTAATAGGAGAGAACCCACCAACACCGCGAGAATCTGACAACACCCCAAAGTGCTTGAAATCTTCACAAGACATAATTGCATGGGGTTTCTAAAAAAATTCAGAGGGTATGATAATGAGGTGGCTCAAGAATTTTCTCTCTCCCTCACTCCAGTCACCAGAATCCATGCCATTGTTGTAATAAGGGGCCTCACTATAGATCTCACCCCTAAGCTCATCAACAGAGTCACCACACTCCCCCTAGGAATACTAGGGAGAAAAGAAGAAGAAGAAGAAAAGAGGCAGTGGGAAGAGGTAGAAAAGAAAGCAGGATTCTATGAATAAGAAGAGGAGACCACAACAGAGGTATGGGATGTCAGAGAGGCCGCTAGAGCCATGAAGGATATGGATATTGATTAAGTTGCTCAGAGGATGAGAAATACTTTCAGTAGGGGGTGATGATGAGCCTCATCATTGGGTAATTATATAGGCCTTAATTCACCTCCTAGCTTAGTCAAACCAACTTTTCTTCTAACTTATTACATTATTGAATTTAGGCTTCTGTGATCCATATCAATTTTGAGAGAATATTCTCAAGAAATATAGTTGTTGGATGTTTTGCTCTGACTATTTAATATGCAAAGCGAGATCTGTTCCTGCAACTTGTCCTGACGATGAACCACACTGGTTGGTTCGAAATGCGTCGACAAAAGAATCCCAATGTGATTTTCATCGAAGAATATTATCTCAAACTTATTACATGTTTTTGATTATATTTTGTTTATGAGGTGAGTCAGAGTTGGATATTATGTTTTGTGGTCTAATATGCATTGAATGCAGTATTACAGGAGAAAATCAAGGAATTTGAAAAAGACCAAGGTCAAAACTCGAATGGGACAAGGGAGAGGGATTATAGGAGGTAAATCCTCGTCATTTACTACTCCTCCATTTGAATATTCCTCCATTCATCACATCAGCTCGGAGTGCAAACAACCAAATCATGAGGACTAGAAGGGCACTGAGCAAGTGAGAGACAAAGCACTTGTTTATCTCGAGTTTGGGAGTCGAGCCTCCCTAATTTTAAGTAAGTTGTTGGGGACTTTAGCTGTATCAGTAGAGAGTCCAAGGACCTCAGTCGGATTTGGATTTTTGATTGTAAAACTTTACTCTATTTTCGAGCTGCAAAACTTGTGACAGTTCCTTTGATGTAATTTGATGTTTTGGTGATAATAATGAGTTTTGTTTTGAGCCAGCGCTGAGTTAACTCAGAGGGCTGAAGCTCTTGGGTTAGGGCCCAACCCTAGCAACCAAGGCTCCTCTTTATTATACATGTATTTTTAGTGTAGATTCATAGCTTCATTGTTAATTTTCTCATTAGATGCATTTCCATTACAAGTAGTGTAGATTAGATTGGTTGTGTGATAGATTGCTTCCATTTGTGCCTTATTTCAAGTAGCAGGTTACTAAGGAGAAAAAGTATCACCGCAAGGTTGTTAGCAAGTTTCTCGGCCTCACTTCCTCTCTCTGGGACCATGACCTAAGGAAGGGATCCTTAAGCAGCCCCAAAAAAATAGATTTCTAGTTCTTTTATGAGCTTTGGAGTTTGTTGTCTTTAATTTAGTATTTGGTTAATGTTGCAAGGTATATTTCATTGTAATCTTTTTCATCTCCATTTCTGCAGTAGATCTCACTCATGCTTTCATTCCTTTCAACAACTTTCTTCATGCATAGTATAGGCAATTGACTCATTAATTCTGCTTTTCTAGTTTATGAAAATGCATCTTTGTTGCATAGATTTTTGGAAGGCACACATGTTTTATGCAGAGCAAGTGCTTCAGGAGGAGACTAAGACTTCATAGCCAAAAACCACCTCCCACTTCATCCACCTTAGCCATTCCTTATTTTCACCATCACCCTCACTATTTTTGCATCATTTTTTCATTGAAATTCTCCCAAACACATTGAGCGAATCTAGCCATCTATCATCTTGGATATTGACTCCTGAATGATCCTAGACCTTCTAACACTCCATTCCACTCATCACACATCTTTCCTAAGCCTCCCATCACCTCCAACACCTCACATTTAGCTCTCGGCTGTATCTTGTAGGTTTCCTAGAATTCCTACAGGATCTATTATCACTCTGAAGTCTTCCCTAGAAGTTATCAAAAGAAGGAATAATCCAAGGTAACCACAAACCAATCTTCAAACTCAGGTTCTAGCCAACCGAAGTCCAGAGAGGGATCTCTCTTTATAATTTAACTTTGTTTGGGTGGGATTTTAGGCTAGTTCTTAATGTTCATAAGGTTTTGATTTTGGTTGGGTGGTGGAATTCTAGGAATAGATGGGTAGAGCTAGTTTCTTCAAGCCATTGGGCTATGGAGTCAGTAAAAGGATAGCATAGCTGGATCAGATCATTAAAGGGAGTGTTTATAGGGAAGGTTAGCAAAACAAAAAGCAAAGCCTCAAGGGTTGATGGATGGAATGATTCTAACCAGGGTAAAAGGGCACTTAAGAATCCTTCCACCGGGATCAGAATGAGGAACAGGGGGTGATCATCAATAAAGGGCAATTAAGAATCCTTTGCTACATAGACCACAAAGAAAACTACGGAAGCTAAGGAGCAGCTAAGAATTCCCTAGCTAAGATAGTTTAGCAGAAAACATTAAGAATGTAAACAATCAAGACAGTGCATTGAAGCAAATTATGAAACATCATTCCTAGTTTAACATTCAGATTTCATAGAAACACATATGATTATTAAGAAACATAAGGAAAAACAATAAAACACATGAGAGAATACTTATTTTATTTTCTCTTTACACAAGAATCCTGTAAAATGTTTGAACTTTATTCTATGATCCAACAAGCCAATCCAATTTTTGATACAATAAGACTTTGATTTGAGTGAAAACTCTATATAAATGTCTTTGAATCCACCCTAAATACTTCAAAATGTGAAGTATTTATATAAAAAAATATTACAAAATATCTCATAACAGTTTGAGATTTAATTAAGGAAATAAAAATATCTTCAAGCATGAAGATAGAGACAGATGGAAAACTGCTTCATGGTGTCCCTCTTATTGTGGTAGTGCTAGTTGTTGCAGTTGAGTTTTAGCTCTTTAGGCTGACTGATGCAGTTGAGTTTTAGCCCTTTAGGCTATCTGATATTTGTATGTTGGAATCATCTTTATCTTTCATCTTTCACTAATACTCTTTAACTTACTACTCTTTGACCCCATTTATCTGTCTCTTACTTGCCTTCAGATTTACTGTGGTAACTTATAGTAAATCTGTCAAATTTTCCCACCATTCATCCTCAAGTAATTTTACTTTGAGCATTCTCCTATAGATCTCGTCCGCCTCTATGTATTTGGCAAAATTAGGCTTGGTGACAAACAAGTGTTTCAACTCACGCTCCAGAAGAAACAGATTCTCTAAAGTATCATATAATACTTTCCCTGTTGGCAAGGCCTTGATACCTAAAGTGCTTGCTTGATCCTTGGCCAACTTCCTTAATCTGTCAGTGTAGTCCAATTGGGTCATAAGTTTATTATGAATGACCATAGGACTAGGAAGGCCTTTATCCCTCAAAATTTGAAACTTGGCCATGAATCTGTCAATGCCCACCTGCATGTTATGGCATTTTTCCTCTCGGTTAACCATAAGGTTTCTTTTGGAAAGAAACTTTTTAACTTATATGATGGCTTCAGTTCTATCCTCTACACCAAGTTCATTAAGTTCGTGTCTGTTCTTTCTATTAAAAAAGTGGATGAGTCGATTAGCATCCTCAGGTTGATCTCCCAAATCTTCCCTTACTTTCTTAATGGCCTTAGTGGCCACTTTTACCAGTTTTGTTTGCTCAAATATTACTTGAATTGATGGCCAAATATCATTGACAGAGTCAATGATATTGGCCCAGAGCATCTCCTTAGTCTGTCCTAGTGGCTTTTGTAGAGTTAAATATTTTTTCTAGGACTTTAATCTTCTCACCCATCCTTAGGGATTTCTATGTTTCTTCTCTCTGCTGAATCTGGGCAAGCTTACAGTCAGTTTCTAAGCTTGCCACTTTCTCCTTAACCCTCTTAAGTTCTATTGCCTAGATGGAAATTTCCTCCATGGCTTTCACTAATTTTGCTGTCTTTTCTGTTGAAGCACCTGCTGTTGCAGACTCAGTTGTGACTGGTAGTTTTGTGGCTCGTGGAGCTTTTGGTGCCAAAGATGGTGCCCATGTTGAAGGAACTGTAGTTGTTACTGTATGAATGACAGTTGTAGAAATGGTGGCCAATTCACTTTGTTTGGACTGAGTCAATGTGTCTAATTCTTTCTCTGTTTCTTTCAATTGGTCATTTAGCTTTAGGACCAAGTCCATAAGCTCTTCTTGTCATTTTTGGGTCTCTAGGACTTCTGCTGTCTGCGGGTGATGCAATGGTGGAATCTTGAGTTGCTTCTTCAAAGCAGCTATGTCATCTTTTTTCTTCTTTATCAACTTTTCAGTGGCCTTTACATCTTTGGGATCATGTCCCAACTTAATGATTAAGTACTCTAAGGACTTGATTCTAGTGTCTTTTGCCTGTGAAGAAGCCTTCTCCAATTGGAACTAAGATGATATGTTATTTAGGGAATTTTGCAATTGGTGAGTTGTGATGGCTTTCCCTGTCAAGGTGGAGTAAATCATCTCCCCTGTCTGCTTGTGCAACTCAATCTAGTCAATAGGATGTATGTCCTTTGCCAACACTTCAAAATCTATCTTTTTGAAGTCAGCTGCTGTTCTTTGTTGCTAAGTGGTAGGTTTCACAAATGTCATTTGCATTTTGCCTTCTTTCACATCATAGGCTGACATAAGCCTTGTCTGGTTTGTAAGTGCCATATTTAGGTACTGTGGATAAGTCTAGGATTTTAGCCTCTCATTCCTGGCCTTTATATCCTTATACCTTTCTCTGATGTCTTGGTCCCTGTCAGCTGGCATCTTGAATGAGGACACTTCAACACTTTGTTGCCTTTCCAACATCCGAGTATTTGATGTGGAAGGTTCTAGTGTGCTCCCAAAAGGAGTGGCAGGCTTGCTTCTTTCTCTTTCTATGCTGGTGGCCTCAACTGTTTGTTCTGTGAATTCCTCTTCAGAAACAGGATTTAACCTTTGCCTTTTAACCATGCTGGTCTCTGCATATGTCTGTGTGGTTGTGCTGCCTGAGGTAGTGGCCTCTTCCCTATTTCTTTTGAGGATTTTCTCGTCATTTAGAGGAATTTGCAAGGTAGGGGGAGTACTCATGATGGGCTATGGTATTCCTGTTTGATTTAGTTCCTCTGGTATGCCTGGCTGTTCTGACTCTTCTTGCACCTAGGATTCTTCTTCTATATGTGATTCATTTTGTGCTTGAGATTCCCCCTGTGCCTGTGATTCTTCTTGGATTTGAGACTCTCCTTGGACTTGAGATTCTCCTGGCACCTGCAGGAAAGAACCCTCATCAAGCATTTTCTCTAGATTAATTAGAGCATTTTCAACTGCAACTTCAGTGCTATCCCTATCCACTAAATTATTCTCCACCCATTCCAATTGATTTGCATATTTCTCTATTTTAGGGATTCGGTGGTGAATGTAGGGAGCCATCTTGTTTTTCTATCTTCTGTTGTAGATGAAGTCACATGGATCATATATCATGAGGTGTCCTTGATTTGAAAATCTTTATCAGCAAGGGGAAGGTGGTCCAGGTCTAGGTGAGGAGTGGTAATTGGTCCGACATTTATGGCCATTGGGGCAACCATTCTTAGTTCTTGTGGATTTAAGAATGGGGATGGTAAATTTTCAGTCTTTGAGGTAATAATGGTTCAATTCCAGGTGGGTTTTAAGTTACTAAAGTTCCCCTTTAATTTCAATTAAGAAAACTTAGTGACTGGTTCAGAAATTAACAGTGCTTTCAATGGATTCTGGCTTAAATACCTGGAATTGAAGAAAACTGGGTCTGAACCAGGTAAATGGCGATTCTGAATGGTTGAAAAGGCTTCAATCAGGCTGGAAGGCAATTTGGAAGCTTTTGGTGTCTTCTAAGTGAAAGTGTACATGGGTTGACGACTTTCAACGTTCACAGGCGTGTGCACGGAAAATTACAATTAAAAAAACGATAAAACAATGATTTGGGGCTTTTTTGGATTTATGTGCAAAAAGTCAATTTGGCAGGTATGGGTGTATAGTGATAGTTTGTCGCGTAGCGGGGTGAATAGTGACATTTTTGGCGGGTAGTGGGCTGGCGGTAAGTGGTTTACTTCGCACAACCTTTGGTCATTTGGCTATATTGGGGGAAGGCCGCCCGATTCCATTCATCGAGCGCCATGTCGCTTCGGGGGCCCAATAGATAACAACCCATTTCGAGGTGGGTATCGTTTGAATTTTGAGCCCTTCCGAAATCAACATGGGCCATCGGATGGGGAGAGGTGAGATCATGTGGTGGTTGGGCGCGGGAGTTGCATGGAAGGTAATGGAAGGGCCCGATGGGCATTTAAACGTGGTGGTTTTGATTTAATTCGTGATTAAAGTGAAGGTTAATGTATCATGCGATATTTCGTTGGTGGATGGTTTGACTTTAATTAATCACAAATCGATTAATTATGTCATTTGTCGAGGTTTGGGTAATATAAAGTTTATATTTCAAACTTCAGGGTAGGGATATTAATATTAAAGGGGTTTAATAAATATATATGGGAAAAGGGTTTGTTTTTTTTTTGTTTGTTTGTTTGTTTTTTTTTTTTTTTTTGTTTTTTTTTTTTTTTTTTTTTTTTTTTTTTTTTTTTTTTTTTTTCGGGAATTTAATAAATATAAATAAAATCAGAAGTTAAAAAGGCAGAAAATGGATTGCGCTAAGCATAATGTGTTTTTGTAATTCATTTTCTTTTTACATAGAAGCATTATAACATAGGCTAAGTGTATTTTTGTGGGTTTTTTATTAAAAAGGGGTATTCATGGAGGGTGATTGCTTTTCCTTAGAAAAAATAGGATTTTAACCTTAGGAAAAGGGATTTATTAGGAAGAACGAATGAGCTGAAGGGGGGTAAATGTTTATGAGGGGATTTTAGTACTTATAGCCTATAAGTCATTGAGTCGAGGGTCCGGTCCCTCCAAAAGTCAGATAATTGCTTTGAGCCTCTTTGACTTAGGGTTTTTAGGTACCTTGATCTTCATTTTGGGAAATTAGTTAAGTAAAAGGTGAAAATGATTGAAGGGAGCCAATTAATTGAATTTGATATTCATTTGCATGCTTGAGTGCCCATTCACATTTGGAACTTTTATGCTGAAAAATATGATGTACATGCTTTTGTCTAACAATCATCACAATTCTGCAACCTTTCTTCTACTTACCCATATATTCATCCTACTATTTTTACTTCTCTTTATGAGGTGCATTTGAGCTAGCAAACCCTTGTCAAACATTTTTCTTTTTCTTTACAATAGTAAACTAACTAAATCTAACCTTCTTACATCTAAGGGCTCAGATTAAACAATTGAGCTCCTTTCATTTACTCTACCTAATCTACTTATCTGCCAAGATTAAACAGTTTGGTCAGATTTTATTCTCTAACTATGAACATGAAATTGAAACATGAAATAGCCAAGTTTAAACATTTTGACTATCATGGATTATGGCAAAGATTACAAGTTGCACACAATCGTTTATTTTGCACAAAAAGTAAAAAGTAGTGGCATTTTGACTTGCATACTTCCATGGTATTTTCTTTATTGGGGTTCATATTTTTCATCTTTTTTGACCTTTTTATTCTTTTTTTGTTCTTTTGATTTTTCTTTTAGGACATACCCTCTTTACACTTTTTAATTTTTTGAATATGGAAAACATTTACAGAAAGCAAAGGTATGTACATATTATAGGTTTAATCTCAGCCATTCAAAAATTATGACTCCTATTGGTATAGGAACCTAACAAGATCATCCTGTAAGTTTCTAGTACATCCTGTAGGTTTTCCTGAAACAACCTGTTTTGAGGCTGAATTGATGGAAAACCTCTAGGAAGTCACAAAAAGCCTCCTAGGGACCCTCCACACCATCCAACCACTTCATAAACCTTCTAGCCATCCTCAAACACCCTTAATCCCCATGTCACATCCACAACAAAATTAGTTTGCATACTTGATTTTGCATAAAAAGACCAAAAAAGTGAAAACAGATTTAGTTTAGTTTCTTTACTAGCACATTAATATTGTTTGATGCTTCTTACTTCTGCAACTTAGATAGTATTAAATAATTAATTAATTAATTATTTTTATTTTTATTTTTTTATGTTGATTTAGCATTTATTCTTAGCATAGCTTCTTAAATGGTTAATTAGGGTATGGTGTGGTTTAGCATTACATGTTGGCCTTTTGCATTACTGCAGTAGAGTAACTCTCTTAGAGTAAATTTACCTTTCTTCCATCAAAGAATCAAGCTTCTTCTGACTCCATAGAAGTTTGGCTTGGAACCCCAGTGGTCTCTCGCTATTTGAACAATGACAATAGGTAGAACCATCACTTTTGCTTGTGCATACAACACTGTCATCTCCAAGTTTGTACGAACACCGGGTTGATAAGTAAAGCTGGTAGCCCAGGAGTTGCAGCATCCTTGCTGCAATACTAGCGCTCATCAACCATAGAAGTGTTTAGATTTTCTTGACTTCTTTTAATGATGAGGACTTTATTCACGATCATCTGAATCATATCTTCTTATTTGACTGTCTCTTCCTCTTCTATCATCTTGCCTTCTCCTATCATCACCTCTTCTTTTATCACCTCGTATTCTTCTATCATTTTATATGTTATTATTGTGGCTTTAATTGGATCTTGAGGCATCTCTCTTTCTCAGACAATCTTGGGCATAGTGACCACGATTGTGGAAATTGAAGCATTCAATATCCCTTATTCTTCTATTAGAGTCCTTTGATTCGGGAGAAGGCCTTTTTGAACCGGATGGTCTTTCATTTCTCTTTTACTTCTTGTCCCAAGTAACAACTGCAACAAAGTATCCTTTTTCATGCTTTTGAATTCTCCCTCTGTCAATCATCATGGTCTCTTCTTGAGTACATTTACCAATGAGTTGATCAAATGATGACAATACATTATTGCTGCTTAGCATAGTAATAAAGGTCTCCTAAACAGGAGGAATACCTTGAGATGGTCCACTCATAGGATGCATAGTACTCTTAGAGATCTCATGTCTCTAAGCATCTAGTCTGAAAATATTATAGTCCATAATTTGACGGACCTTAATAGTATACTTCCCTTGACTAAGGAAGTAATGCATAAAATCTAGATCTTTAATCTCGAACTCAGAGGTCAACTCCCTCTGGCACTGAAGCAAGGATTGATTGCTCCCTTTATCACAAAAGAAAACCCTCCTGCTACTATCGCTCCCTCTGTCATGTGAGTTGTACTTTTGTTAGAAACAAGTCATATTATAAAAACATCAACCAAGGCTCAATACATATCGATCAATTAGAATATACCATTCCCTAGGTTCATACAAATCCTTCTTAAGTCTGCAAGCATGAGATTCCATCTCATGTGCGTCAAAGCCTCGAGGTAGCTCTATTTACACTTCTTCCTCAATCACTCCATTGAGAAAAACAATCTTTATATCCATCTGATGTAATCTTCAATCCATAAAAAAATTAACAGAAATAATAATACTAATAGAAGTGTACCTAGAAATTGAAGTAAATATCACTTTATGGTCCTCTCCCTCTCTCTGGGATAACCCTCTTGCCATGAATCTCGCTTTGTACTTCTCTTTTCTACCATCTACCATATGCTTGGTCTTGTAGATCTACTTGGAAGTCACCACTGACTTCCCTTTAGGTATCAACACAATTTCCTCCATGTTGGCATCCTTCAAACCTGCTGGCTTACTTTCTCCCTCTAATCTAGGAGTGTTCCCTAGCATTTGGCATGGTTCTAGATGTTCGCACAATTTCTTGCTTGAACACAAACCACTCTAGTTGAGTTTATGCTTGATTATGGGAGAATCCTCTTTCCACAAACATTTCTTCATTCTTCCCATTGCTTTCATCTACTGTTAGAGCCTTGAAAACCTTCACGATGTACCCGCAAACCTCATGAGGTGGACATGGAAGAAAAAATTATAAGCAAGAAAAAGATACAAAGACAAGAGGGTGATTGGAAATAATAATTATCAAGGAATAATGATATGAAGTACTTATCTTTTTATTTGAGGATTGTAGGGAATTCTCAACTCCCTCTTGATCCTTGCCTTCTTGCAGAAATCATTGAAATCCATTTGCAAACTCACCATGCTAGAAACTGCTCATCCTCGTCCTTATCATCACCTACTAATGCATGTAGCTTTCCTTTCCTTGCATTGATTGTATTAGCTAGGGTTTCATCATTGAGTTATCAAACCACACCAAGGGATCAACTATAATCTAAGTCATTTTTGTTCTATTAGGAAGATGAACCAAGTATAAACTCCATCGGTATTCGACACTCTAGGTCTCATTCTAGGGTTTCACAAACCCTTAGGATCAAGATTTAAATACAAGTCATATCCTTTTAAACTTTTATGGTTTACAAACCCTAAGACTTTCAAATTTAATTGAAACCCTTTGCAAGTCCAACAACCTTTTAAATTATCCTGTGAATCTCACCACTGGAATTTATTACTTTATAGGTGAAGAAATATTTCTCCTCATCTCCCTCAAGATTTGGAGTATCTTCCTCAAAAACTTCAAATCATTGACCATTGTGCATTATGGATATAAGTCTTAACTACACATAATGTCCTTCTTCTTAAATACTCACGCAAGGATTTCATCTTTTTTATCAACATCAATCAAAATAATATTAGTCTTCCTTGTCCTAGATCTACCAACCTTTCAAGTCTAGGTCTTGGTCATACTTTCTCGAGTTTAGTTCAGTCTTACACTCCAAATGCTCAACAATAACCTTACAACAGAAAAACTTCCTTAGATGTTCCTTAACTCTGACCTGAAGTGACTTCCTAGTTCCCCCAATATATATTTTTCTTCAAGGACATGGATACAATAAACCTCGTTCTGAAACAAGAGTCTTCAAGGTCCTTAACTAACTCATATTATTAATGAACTTCACAAATTTTAAAATCTTGTGCCAGGGACTTCGAATTCACCATTGTTTCTAATACTTCAAACAAATAAATTTCATCTGGTATCAATTTCAATTTCCTCAGTTTGAAATAAATGTGCACCTTTTCTTCAATTGTATTAGAAATGTGGTCAAACTAACTAGAATTTGTGTCATCCATATCTTTGATAATGTCTTCACTACCATCTTGAGGTACTTTGCACCTCCTGTCCACCTTTTGAGGCTTCTCGACCTCTATTGCTGTCATACTGAGGCCTTTTCAACCCTCTCGAGGTCACCCCTGAGGCCTTTTTTCCCTATGTAGCTCATAATGAGGCCTTTCTTGACCCTCTACATCTCAGATTGAGGCATTTCCCGACCCTCTATAGCTCAGATAGAGGCCTTTCTTGGTTTCTTCTAGGCCTGTCGCCTAGCCTCAGTGATCCGTGACCTTGTTCTCTCATGACTTTAGGCCTCTCTACCTCCCTTCCAGGGCTTCAACAATTCACTTTGTATTTGTTGATATTTCTAGGGAAAACACAGTAGAAATAACTTTATTCCATAGATAACAACTTCCAATGATTAGTTAGCATTAATTTCAGACAACATTCATCCAGTATCATTAAGCAATTATACAAAATAAAATTTGAGCCAATAAACATGAAAGATTAGTAGAAAAATAACCATGAGATAATGAGACAACAGGCACATAAATTAGGCTCGAGGCCAAGGAAAAACCCATAAGGGGAAAACGCAAAAATATTTCCTTATGAGAGGGAGATTTCATTATTCATCAGTACATCCAATAAAAGCATGATATCAAGATAAGAGATAACCAAAACATGGTCTCATAGGTGGCAAGCCTCTCTTCTTTCTTTCCTCTATTTTCATCCTCCTTTCCTCCTTCTGGCTTCGCTAGAATATATAAAATAATATATATCGCAAATTTCCCAAATGAGGAGTGTTGCACATTATAGTCTTTAAAGGGGGTCGAATGGGTGCCTCTTGGGGGCCTAGCCAACTTGAACAAAAGGAGGATGTCTTGAGTAATTTATGAGGCCTAGATCAAAATTCAAAATTTTTATTTTTTTCATGATGAAAATACTGACCATGGCTACCATATTTCCAATAATATCCTCAGTAATACGTGCTTCTTCAAGTCTCTTTAATGGTTTCTCTTTCACCTAGGCTCTGATACCATGTTGATTTTTCAAGGAAATATTATCTTCTAAACTTATAATCACTTTCTAATGATTTCTTTAACCAAGTTTACTTATTTCACATACATCATTAAGAAATTATACATAGAAAATCTCAACAATAATGCAATAATGGCAGTAGGATCATAAAGAGACAGCCAAGCACAAAAAGAGACAAATTTTCAACTTTGAAACCAAAACTCAGAAGAAAATCCAACAATATTTTCTACGAGAAATTATTCAATTTAATAAAATTACAATCTAATATTTCTCGTCAAAATTGGTAAAATAGACCACATAAATCATACAAGTCAACTGTAGGCAATAGGGCCGAAATTTGGCCTTGTGCAAATGCCTCCAAAACCTTGGTCAAATTGCCTCAGAGTTTGGTCAAATAGTGCCTCATAAATTTTAGTCAAGGAGTGGTCAATGTTGGTCAAAATTGTATCTTCTTCTCGTCTTTGCCCTTACACATGTGAACAAATAACAACTGATTTTTGATGATATGAATTGCTTGCCAAATGGAGGAAAAATGTGTACATATAGTGGTCAAATCAGGTGGTTTTTACCAAGGGTCACACCCATTTAATTAGTGGGGCCACCTAGCTTTTTGGAGCCTACATGAGTTCAAAATAATATTTTTCTTTCTTTCAATTTAGTTGACTTGAATACTGACCACAATGACCAAAAATCAACATTTCCATGGATGCTTATGGTGGATGATGCAGGGTGTAGTAAGTTAGTTTATTTATTTCATCTTATTTTAATGTTTTATTGGATGAACGTTGAAGTGCTAAGCTAGTTTATTTGGTATTTTCTTCATTGTCATTGTTAAACTAAACCCTTGAGAAAATTGAGGAATAAAGTTAGTTCTCTCTATACCTTAATCATCTTGAAAATTTGAGATCCTTGATTTTAAATCGTAGGATAAGTTAATTTATTTTCCCTAAGCTTGTTTGAACCTTTCTATCACTCCAAGTATACCATGAAATTGTTTGATTCCTTGAACCCATATGCCTCACCTCAAAAGTATATATTGGCAAACTAAGGCAATCATCTTATATCCTCCAATGCACAATATCCTTTATAATCCTTAAAAATATTTTGTTACGTTTTCCTCTCTATGATCATTTAATAATCCCTTGATTATTTGTTTGGGAACCTATTTGAGCATATATTAGTTGATTTAAACCTTTATATTGAGCCATATGAACCTTCAAACTCAAATTTTCGAACCACCGAGCCCTAACATCTTATTTCGAGGAGAGCTCCCTTAGGTCAAAGGAGAGTTGAATAGAAACAAGAAGACAATTAGTGAGGTGAAAATTCCCCCTTTGAGGTGTAGTGGGCCCCTACTTAAGCTTTCGAAATTTATCTCAAGAAGAGTGATATTTTGTTGTAACAATGAGTTCAATGCTATCTAAATGAGATTTTGAAAGATTTTATGTCTTTGTTATGGCTCTATAATTCCTTATTTATTTCATCATGGAACCCTGTTTTTTTCTTTGATGACTCCATTATTTATTATACTTTACAACTGAGATAGTTAAAAAATTTATTAGGTTTAGGAATAAAATTTACCCATTTTCAAAAATTCTTTTACTAGGTTTGGTTATTATTTTTCTTTCTTTTTTAAACCAAGTCTTGGTGATTTTTTTACTAGGTATAGTTTTAATATTAACTGCACTGAAACCTTAATTTGACTTTCAATTGGATATACCAAGAAATATAAATGTTGAATGTATAAAATAATCAATGTTGATTTCCAAATTTTTGGCCTTGTATATAAGTATGATGGAAGAAGGCCTTGTGACTTTTCATTGAAAAGGTATGAATTTTTAATGCAAATCGTATTTATATATGGTATTTATTATTTATTGGGTGAAAATGTGAAAATGGGAAACACTTTTTGGTATGTGGAGAAAATTTGGCTATGTTCGGTAAACTCTCTGTCGAGAAAAAAAGTCAAAATGTTTTCTCGACCGAGATTTTATCATTTCTCAATCAAGAGTTTGAAACTCTTTTGGCTAAGTGTTTAGTATAGTTAATCTCAGATTTGCAAACTCTCGACTGAGAGTTAAAAAAGTTTTCAGCTGACAGTTTTGCGAAAAAAATTCTCGGACACAAACTCTCGGATGAAATTCATATTCTAACTAAATCTCTCGGTCGATATTATTAGATTCTAATATATTCTCTTGGATGAAAGTTCGTTTGAAAGCAACTTCTTGGGAACAAAATCTTGGATAAGAGTTTAGATTCTATTTAAAATCTCTCAAACAAGAGTTTAGATTCAATTTAAAACTCTCAACCAAGAGTTCATATTCTATTCTCGGTCGAAAGGTTGAAAGGTATGAATTGGAAAAAGCAAGGTGTTGGTAGCCATTTTTGCACTCACCAACAAAAACCTTACAACCAGCTGTAGTTCCTCATGGGAAAGTTTTATAGAGCAACAACCCATAACTTTTGTGCCGTGTAAGGATAAGAATAGATTTGTGGACGGATCTCAGAACAATTTTACAACTGGCACAACCATTACCATTGCAATGTCCACAACTTTCCCTGGACAACCGACACGATCATTACCACCAATCACGAGGGCTTTGTCATCATTTGCAAAAATGAGATATATTTTCCAACAACTTTCTTCCCTCGCCCACGAACATTTATGTCTTTCATAGAAAACTGAAAACATGTAGTTTAAAAATGTAAATTAAAACTCTTCGAATGTGTGGTGATGTCATAATGGCATTAAATTCATCTAAAAAATTATCCAACATTTTCAACCATGGATCATGTTCTTGTAGGGATTATTGGTGAAGTTAACTAAAATAATATTTCATTCACTTGCGTTGGTGGTAACAATTTCCTTTTATTTTTATTTGTACTTTATAATGTTGTGTTTGATATTCAAGCTTAGTGCAATTTTAAAATACTGGAGATTGCATTGATTAACATTGATTAACATGGGAAAATTAAAAACCAAGTTACAAATCACATCTATATTTAAATTGCTAATTGATCCATAAATGAGGAGCTTATAACCTACTCACTTCACTAACATATATCTTTTGAAGAAATTACTTCTAGTCTCTGTTCTCCATCTTATACAAGGATCTCTATCTTTGAAAATGGCTACAAGGCCTCTATTCTAGATTGCAATTTGGAGTGCAAACTTCTATATGCTTTGCAATATGGAAATCAACAAATAAAATGTTACTTAATCAAAATTCAATTGCTTACCAATTGACTCCTTCCAATAGCTTGTCAATTACATGGGCTGCCTATAGCATATTCAAAAGCATTGTGATTCATATCTCAATGCTTAATGAGTTAGTGCAATATAATGGTGACATTGATCCCAATATTGTTACACATATAGCTCTATCCCAATTCAGGCCACAAACTTCATTGCAATGCTCTACTAGAATACATATTCTTATCATTGGGATGTACAAAGCTTCAAATTAACTTTCACTAGAAACTACAAAAAATTCATAATGCCTTGACAAGTTTCACTTGCTTTTAATGAAACTCCAATCCAACTTGTACTGCATATTCCCTCACCTGTGAAAATTTATGGCACATTTATCTCTCTCATAGAGAACTAAAAAGCTTGTAAATTAAAAATGTTAAAACTTTGCAAATTATGCTTGATTCAAAATTGGTGATTAAATTGGAAAACAACAAGGTCATCTTTGGAAACATCTTCCCACATTTTAAACTATGGGACATTAGGGATTCTTTCATAGCTTTTGACTCACTTTCCTATTCACATATTCATAGATAATTTAATACTATTGCAGATGGAGTATCTAAAAATGCACTTGACTTGCCTATTAGTACCATTTTCATAGTAAATTTCATTAAAGATAAGGATCATGGCCAAATGGTGATTCATGCATAACTTTCAACCTCTCTAGATCAATTTCCTATTAGAAAAGTTGAAGGTTTTGTGTTTCCACCTCAAAATATGTTTATGAGTTATTAGTTTATAGCTAGGTACAATTCAATTTTGAACTAATTCCATAGTTTTGTTAACTATGTGAGAGGCATAAAAGTAATTGAACTAATTCCATATTATTTTTGTTAACTATGTTAGAGGCATCAAAGTATGTCTATGTATTATCTTCTATCTTCAAAGAATGAGAGTGATAGTTTAAAAGATCCATTATCTTTTGGCAAAAGTAACAAATATATATTCATACTCATATTAAAAATGGTTTTGTCATAGTTAGTTCCCCCATTATGGGTTCCTTGATCCTTCCAAACTTCAATTTCACATGGTTATCTAAGCTTGAAAATATGATATTGCTTACTAACAACTTTCAGGGTGTCATGTATGTGGAGCATCTCCTTCCAAAAATGGAAGGATATTGAGATGTTAGCTTTTGATCGTGCTTATTTTCCATCCTTGAAACTATAAGATCATAATGAAAAGGGTATTAGTGGCCATGGAAATTTCTTATCCTTGGAAATGGTTGATTTTTTCTTTGATACCAACCCTTTTCTAGCATTGTTATTCTCTCATATTAAATAATAAAAATATTTAAATATATTTAACTTTAATTCCTACAAAATGCAAATCTTCAAGATTAATATTAATAACTAGTCCTCTTGTATGTATGAATAATGGCATTAAACAACCCCTCCAGTGACCCCTTGCCAAGAGGAACTAGATCAGGTTCCAACAAACATATTAGATGACATTTCGAGGGGTGTCTTAGGCGTACTACATGAACACATTTGATTGCTAGTATCATGTTCAACGCTATGCTATAAATTCAATGTTTAACATGTGAATAATCTTCTTTGATGCATGTATTAATGTGAAAAAATATCATTATTGATAGGTGCATGGGTCTCTTTTGAGGTTGGAAGTAATTATTTGAGTATTGTGCCTTCGAGAACCAACCAACTATTTGATAGAGTTGGTTTGGGAAAAATATGAACATAAATCTTGAAGTGAGATGTTTAATGCATGAAAATTTATCGCACGTATCTCATACTTGTGAATTTGATGTAAATTGTATAGCCTGTGCATATAGATATGTTGACAGGGCTTTAGGAATGAGTAGACATGATTCTAATGGGTCTACTTTTCATCATAGAGGTGCATGTTCGGTTGCTAGTTAACATGTTCAATTCTAGACAATATATAAATTTTATGTTTAACATGTGAATACTTTTTTCTTTCACACACATTTAATGTGAGAAAATATCATCATCCATAGGTGAATTCTCTAAGCATGAGGCTACCCATGTTGATTCTCAGCGAGTCGTACAAGATCATTCAAGTAAAAGTTGAACATAAATATTGTTCAACATATGTTTAATGTTAAAAATTATCCCATCCCTCATACTTATGCACGATTGGAAATTTGATTTTTTTTTTAGGGCATAATAGCTCTGAGCTTGTTTCCTCAAGAGGGGAAAATTGTCCTTTGAATGAAGGTTCAGTGAATGAGAGAGTTCATGGACCAGGTAATTTTAAATGTAGAAATTTTTTGAATCTGAATTGTCCAAGTGAAATTAATTTATATTTAAATAATATGTGAACATTTATCATGTTACATGTTTTGATCGTGTTGTTGTGGGATGTCGTGGTGGTGGGATAGGTCGCAGGGATCAATAGTGTGCATGCAATGAAAAATATGAACCTCTTTACCCCCATACTTGAGATGTTGCTAAGGAGGTGCCTTGGGAAGACAATATCTCCTCTCTTTCTCTTGATTACTTCAAGGTGTATTTAGCGAGATTGCAGAATGAGCTAGAAAATAACAATCTCTCTAGATGTACTAGAGATTGTCTCCAAATATTTTTGTACATTTTGGAGAATCTCATAGTGGCATATCATGGGGTTGCACTGATGATTGAGGTTTTTTATGACAATATGTAAGAGGAGAGCATCAATTATGGGTAGACACTCTTTTAAAGAAGTGAGAGAAAGGGTCACTAAAGAAATTACTTTCTCATTGTTTGACTTGTGACCTTGAGATAAAAATCATTTGAAGGTTGCAATATTTAATGAACCTAATAGTGCCCCATTTCTTTATCAAAAGTTCCTATATGCATACAAAAATTTCCCCAATACTAATGAAATGCCACAATATTTTGCGAGGATTTTGTATGCAAAGTTTTGAGAACACATGGATACTAATTATACATATATGAGATCCATATTCTACGAATCTCTGAAAGGTCATGCATATAAATGACTTGATGTTATGCCAGATGTTGCATTTAGGGTTCCAAAACCTCATTTAGCACCTCACCCACCTAGAGTTGTTGCATTTCGACATGAGTTAGACATTGCATCCATCATAAGAACTCAGTGAAGGGAGAATATTAGGGAGGTTGTTCAGGATGTTTTGCAAGCAGTGTTAGTTTGCTTAGGCAAGAAGAAGCATTTAGAGAGTGAGGATCAAATTACACCATATGTTAGTGTTCCAAATGAGTTGTTGAGAGAGATGGATTGATTGGAACTCGAGATATATGCAACATCTTGTAGAGATCACGTGGAGCGATCCTTGGCTTGCGATAGTTGGAGTCTTGCCCAGAGATGTTCTAGGAAGCTATGAATAATGAACTATAAAATCAAATTTACAAGATTAGCTGATCTGCAATTGATTGGAGGTGAGGCTCTTAGAGAGCCTCGCCTCTTAGCTGCATCTTCCAAAAACTTGACTCAGAAACAAATGAATCAAATGCAATCAAACAAGATAAGATAGAAGACTAGCATTCACTTGTATTATCATGAGGCTTGATAGCCTTTTAAAGAGATTACAAATACATATTTTAGAACTGGCCTCCTTTGTTGTGAGTTGTCAAATAGGAAAAAACTAAATACATTATTTAGATATTGCCTTTCTTGATAAAAGTTGCCTAGGACTAGATGTTTCCTTCCTCATTAGATGTTACCATTATGAGCAAGGTAGCCTGGCTGCCCAATTCCTCCCGTTTTAGATGGAAAGCGTCCCCTGCTTTCCGCCTCCCTATTTAAGTGTGAAGCCATGGCTGAAATGATTTTTGGATGCTAGTTGAGTTGATGTGATGTTATGTTGATTGTTGATGAAGTCGTAGGTGCCTACATAGCTTGGGGTGGGAGGGCACTTCAACAAAGGAACCCAAGAAAGATGTTGTTATGTAGAAACTAATGTTCCTACTAAAGCGGGCTGTAAGGGCACGTATCCAAAGGTAACCCACTCTGAATGCTGCTCCTGATATAAAAATCATGGATTCTGGATGGGGTGCAAAACCAGGCCACACCAGAGATATATTTGAACTATAAGTGTGTTGCAAACTTGTAACAAAAGTGGCCATGGGTGTTGTAGATGTTGTGATGAGGTAAAGAAACTGAGACTAAAGAACTTGTAGTGGTTGGAAAATAGGAAGGATGCTAATAGCAAAACATTAGAGCAACAAAATTGGAAAAAGAAAAAAAATTGAACGTTAAATGCATCATGGAAAATGTGGCAGCCACATGAAAAGAGAGTGCAGTAAATAAACAAGCATTTAAGAAAAATAAAAAATTAGATCAAACCTCAAGGAGCGATTTTCTTTGATACCAATTGATCTACAATTGATTGGAGGTGAGGCTCTTAGAGAGCCCTCTCAGCTACATCTTTGAAAACCTTGACTCAGAAACAAGTGAATCAAACACAATCACACAAGATAAGATAAAAGGCTAACATTCACTTGTATTATCATGAGGCTTGATAGCCTTTTAAAGAGATTACAAATACATATTTTAGAGCTTGTCTCCTTTGTTGTGAGTTTTCAAATAGGAAAAAACTAAATACATTATTTAGATATTGCCTTTCTTGATATAAGTTGTCTAGGACTAGATGTTTCCTTCTTCATTAGTTGTTACCATTATGAGCTAGGCAAACTGGTTGCCCATTAGCTATAATGCATGTTACATATAAATTTATTCTGTTGACCTATACATACATTTTGTATCCAAAAATCACTTATATATTTATTCGAACTTATGCACTTTTAATCATTTTTAAATGATGAAATACTTAACTCAATGGAACAATTGCTGCTTCATGAACTTGTTGATGTACACACACCACA
>APFE030818181.1:0-19507 GCA_000404065.3 Pinus taeda | reverse complement strand
AGTCACATAATTTTTATGGTGTCACTTATACATTTTATGTTCACCTTTTAGGTTAGCGGAAAAAATGAAAGAATCATTCAAGAACAAGCTCGAGGGAGATGGTACAAAATATCCACACTATGGTATTTTCATACCCTATAAGTAGCCTATTATCCATCTAGTTGTTTCGAGAGGCTTTGCTTAATAATGATTGTAAGCTCTAGTTAATGGTATGTTCTTTTAGAAATCCCATATGCGACATGGTAGGTATTTATTAATTTCTTTTGATTAATTAAATTATGTTGTTGCAGTTTAATGAAAGTTCTCTCAAGGGATGTGCCTAAGGAGTTCATGTCATAAGTGTTTTTCATTTTTAGTTGAAGGATAAAAAGTATGGTTTCCATTTTTGCGTTAAGTGATCCAATGATCAATCTAGATCTCATAAATGCATGGTTATAAGTGAATTGTTCTATGACATCCATTTTATATTGTATTACTCGCATTTAAAAGTCATGTTTATGTTTAGTACTCTTTTGAGGAGTTATGTACCCTAGTAGCATTTAACAATTTGTGGATTATGATTTCTTTTCGTATATAAATGTAAACATTCACTACATCCTCCTTCATTTGATGAGGAATCATTTCACATTGTGCAATCCCATATTTCCATTGGAAGCAAAACTGACACTCTAAGAAATGAATTATAAATTCTTATCAAAGGCATGCATTGACATTGGTATTAGATGGAAGCGATGCATGGTGTAGATTAACATCATTTCCATGTCTTTCCCACTGGATTTGATTATGGAATTTACTAACTTCTTTAGTACAAATTCCATCCCTGTTTTGGCATGGATCTTACTTTTCATGAACCAATACTCCTTGCCTCACATCCTTGTGGATTCTGGATCACAAACACTATAGATGGTTGTGATATAACATTTATCAAAATGTCTTTGGATGTCACCTACAATTGCTTTCAAATTTGCACAAATGATAAGCCTTTTCTCTGCACCTCTAAAATGCGTTTCCTTGACAATACTCCTCTTATTTCACAAGTCCAAGAAAGGGGAACCCCTCCTCCTACCTTACAAGAGAGTGAATATAAAAGCAATGAAAGTACACAACATGTTAGCTCTTTTTTGTATTAACATTATTCATATCAACATCATGTAACTAGGGTTTCTAACAAGAGCAATGGATGAATCCATAAACCCTTAGCCTAATCCTCAAGACTTATGAGTTAAGGTTTCAAGTATGAACCCTAAATTCATACAAACCCTAGAAATGCCATAATATCTTCAATAGTCATAGGATTTTGTCCACAAACCCTACATTTTCATGTTACTCATTTAGGGTTTGCAATCCTTAAAATTACAAACTCTGATATTCAATCTAGGTCTTGATTACCCAAAAACCTAGACACATGCATGGATTCCACCTTTCATGAACTAGTAAATATCCTTGAGAAAAAACATTTGCTCCTTTATCTCAAATCCTTGTGGATTTTTGATCACAAACAGTAAGGATGGTTGTGATCTGGGGCTATCAAAATGTTTTTGGGTGTTACCTGTAAAAAAAAATGTTTTTGGGTGTTACCTGTAAAATTGCTTTCAACCTTGCAAAGATGATAAGCCTTTTTTCGACCCCTCTAAAATGCATTTCCTTGTCAATACTCCTCTTATTTTGAGATTCACCTAGCATTCTTTCCATTTGCAGTGCCCATGAAAATGGTGCTCGACGTCCTCTATGCTGAAATGAACCAAATTGATCAGTGATTTTACCATATAAATATAGTTGAAATAGTATGATTCTATTCTTACGTAGGTTTGCTTCTCTACCGGATGCAATGCTCTCAATAACGACATAGTTTGCAATGCTCTCAACTGCGACATCATTGAGATCAAAATGTGTTTGGCCACATCTTTAGATTCAAACTGGAGTCACGGCCGTCACAGAACAAATATTATTTAATTGTTGGGCTCCTGGGTCAGCGTGAAAAGCAACATTCATCCCTGAATATTGGCAAGGCACCCTACATAACATAACAATAAGGAAATTAAGCATATGAAAACCGATTAAAATGAAATCAATGCTTGAAAATATATTGTATTTATCATAGTATTAATTAAAAAATATGTTTAAATGTGTTATATTTTTGAATGAGTTTGGTTTAAAGTTAAGGTTAGTTGGAATTTCAGATTAGGGTTGTTAAATTTGAACAGATTCATTGTTTTATAAAAAATTTATGGTTTTAAAATTATTTATGGTATATTTAATATATTTAAATAATATAAACATAATTATTTATTAATAAAAAATTAATAATATTAAATAAAAAAACATGTTAAATGTTTATAATATAGTTTTTGGATGCGTTGGCCTTAAAGTTCGTAAGGAATTTCAGATTAAAGCTGTTAAATTGCATAGATTCAATCGTTTCATAATTTTTTTTAATGCTTTAAAGTTATTTATGTTTATTTAAAAAATAATTTAAAATATTTTAATAAAAAAAACAAAAAAAATATATTACTAATAAAATATGTTTAAATGTTTATATTTGAATTTTTTATAATATATTTTGGATGAATTTGGGTTAAAGTCTAAGGTTCGTTTGGAATTTACAGGGATTGCTAAATTTGCCATATTCAATTAATTTTTATGGATTTAATTTAAATTTATGAATTTTAAAATAAATATAAAATAATTTATTTATTTAATAAAAAATATATATTTAATTTTTCTTCTATTAAAAGTATAATAATTGGAATTTATTTTTAGATATGGTTATTTATGATTATTTAAATAACAGGAAGAAAATGAAATGATATTATATTATTAATTTTTTTTTAGTTTTATGTAATTAAAGTCTGATTATATTATTAACTATAGTCATATAAAAAAAATATAAATTAATGAATTTTATTAAAAAAATTTAATTTTTGTATTTTTTTGATCCATAATGAATTAAGTAAATTTTTTTGGTAGAAATTATATAAGAGAAATTTTTGGCCTACCTATTTCGAATCAACAAGTGTGGTTCATGTGGTCTTGATGATGGTTCGGAAAGCATGGCCATAAATTTCTCTTATGTGATTTCTACCAAAAGACTTTGCTTAAATTAAATTTTGTCTATGAAATTATCTTTTAGATTGGAATTTGGTAATACACATTTTAGTAAGATCTTAATTTCTTCATGTTTAAAATGCATTTTTTAGTGTATAAATAGATTCAACATTTGAAAAAATTCTAAGATACTCAAACTTTGCACACCACTTATGATTCTTAAAAATATTTACTAAATTTTTTGCAAAATTGATCTAAAAAAAAATACAAGGAAAAATTAGATTATGCATTTTTTTTCAAATAACTTATTTTATTTTGCTTAATTAATAACATCAATGACTTTGCTATTTATTTTATCTACTTATTTAACAATTCCACACAATAACTACCTAGCAATTTTACAAGGCATAGTGTAACTAATATAAAAAATGGTATTTTCTCCCATAACCAAACGATACAATATTGAAATTTTTTGTGATTTTCTGTTGTTTAAAGACATTTTTTAATACATAAATGGATTCAACATCAAAATCCTGAAGCCTGAAGCCTGAATTAAGTAATAAAATTGTTTAGTTAAATAGATTTCAATTATATTTAATATGATCAATGATTAATCTTAAACTTTTAACGATTATAAATATTTGATATTTTTTAATAATATAAATAACATATTTTATGTTAAAATTTAATAATTATCTGAAAATAAAAAGTGTAGTGTAACTTATAGACAAAATAACCTTGGCCAATGCACTAAGCTAATGTATGCACTAAGCCAACCATTGGCTCAATGCATGCTACCATGACACATGAAAACCATAGCTATCCAACAACTTTCCGGCAACTCAATTACTCTACCTCCAACAAGCTCTAGTCTTCAATGTAATTAATCTAGATATAGACAGCTCGACCTGACATCCAACAATGAGGCTTGGCATCAAGTAAGCCACCACTACAAATATTATCTAGCATACACTAAACTAATATATGCACTAAGCCAATCATTAACTCAATACAAGCTACCTAACCCATGGAAACCATACCTATCAATCAACTTTTCATCAACTTTTCGGCCATTCAATTACTCTACCTCCAACAAGCTCCACTCTTCAATGTAATTTCCTATGTACTTCAATGCATGTTGTATTATAATTCACTTAAAGTATTCAATGTCACCTCCACTCCGAGAATTTCAAATTCAGTGTTCGGACAAAATTTTTTCAAAACAAAATGTGGGAGGAGGGAGTATAATAATTTCCATTACAAAATCCCGCCCAGAAAATTTTTAATTACAAATTTAAATTTATAGAACTGCTCATGGAATGTTTTTAGCTTTGGCATTCAACGGGAAAAGAGTCGTGCACTGTGAGAGCTCCATGTTGAAATGGTAATTTCCACTTGGGTCAAAACCGCCAGTTTTTCCCCCCGCATTGCGTCTATTTTTTTACTTTCTTTCTTTTGCGATGCGATCAGATCGCAAATCGCGTCCATGTATGATACCTCAATTGACTCCCTTGAGTTGTTCCAATGCGACGTTGCGATGCGATCTTATCACTATCGCAAATCGTGTTGGCGCCATGTTACCTCCATTACGCCCTGTGTTTTTTGCCGATTGCAATTCTATGATGCGATCCAAATTGCAAGTTGCAAATCACACCCATGCGTGTTAAGTCACCGGCCTTGTCATCCGCCAAAATGATATTGCGATGCGATCTGATCGCATCACACATCGCCTCTTCTACAAACGATTCCAGCTGTTCATCCAAGCGATCCAACGGTCAATAATTGTTCCTGTGACATCCACCATACTGTTTGTACCAACCCCGACTATTCTTTGCTTCCGAAGGAGGAAAGCGATCACCTACCTGTACCCTGCGTAATAAAGCTTAAACAATTGCATTTAAGAAGCAAGATGGCCGAGAACGAGGAGGACGCGCTTCAAGCAGTTGCGACATTTATCAGTTTTGGAGATTATTTCATATTCCACTCCACTAGCTCAAGAAGGACAACAGAGTACCAGAAAAGGCTGATTTTGTTTATTAAAACAATTAGATTTATATCAGAACCCATATCTAATTGTAAATATGGTTGGTGGTTAATTATGACACCCCGACGCATAGCCTAGCAGATATTTTTTTAAACTAATTCTATATATATTTAGAAAAATGATGTAATCAAAGATGAATGTTAGAGCACAGCAATGCAGAGACATAGTGAAGTTTTTAAACTGCCACTGAAGCAGTCTTGGTGTAATCCCTCTGTTAGAGGAAGACTTTTTTGTAAAGGTTAGTTTTGTGAATGAATACAAGTTTTTTTTTTACATGAAACTTTCTTCTTCTTCTTCTTCCTTTTTTTTTTTTTTTTCAGAAAACAATTTTAGCTTCCCTGTGTTAAGATCCTACGATAAATAGAGCATTATTCTCTGTTCATTTTTGTTTAGAATTATCAGAAATTCCCAACATGGTATCGGAGCTTGTTCAGGCTCTTTGAAGGTGTCAAAGAAGCTGAAGGAAGGATTTCTTGCTGCAGCAGATTCTCTAGCAGAGTGAAGACTTAGTCAAGAAAGAATCCAAGGTATTTCTCAAGATTAGTTTTTTGTGTTACTTTTGAGGACAATCAGTTATTTTAAATACACAGTCAAGTATTTTGAAGCATAGTTAAGAGTGGAAGAATGGCTGGAGCTAGCACTAGCATGGGTATCTGTAATACTCAACTCCCACAATTTAATGGGAAAAACTATGACTATTGGGAAAAAACTATGAGAGCCTTGCTTGCTTCCCAAAACTTATGGGAATTTGTTGAGGATAGTTTTGAAGAACCAACAAATGAAAATGAGTTTAATAACTTGACTCAGGCAGAGAAAGAACTGCTAAAGAGCTATAAGAAGAAGGATTCTAAAGCCCTCTACTTCTTATATCAAGCAGTGCATGAGGGTGTGTTGCCAAGGATAGCAACATCCAAGACATCCAAAGAAGCATGGTAAACTCTCAAGATAGCCTATCAAGGCATGGAGAAAGTGAAGACAACAAAACTACAGTTGCTGAGGAGAGATTTTGAGAATCTCTGCATGAAGGAGTCAGATAATATTGACTCATTCTTCACATATGTGATTGGTTTGGTCACACAGATAAGGTCTCATGGAGAAATTCTTGAAGAAAGGAGGATTGTTGAGAAACTATTGGGGGTCCTACCCTCAAAGTTCGAGGTGATTGTCACCACCATAGAAGAGACAAAGGATCTCATAAACTTCTCAATTGATGAACTACATGTATCACTGATAACACATGAGTAGAGATTGAGTAGAAATGAAAACTCATCTCTAGAACATGCCTTTAAGACCCAGATGTTCTTTGGAAGAGGAAGAGGTCAAGGCAGAGGAAACAAGAGAGGAAGAGGCAGAAGCAAAAATAGAGGTGGAAGAAACAGTCCAGCAAATGCTCAAGGAAGAGGCAGCAATCCAAATCAGAACCAAGGCCAAGGCAGTAGCCAAAAAAGTGGACAACATCATGCTCAAGGACAAAGGTATGATAAATCCAATGTTCAATGTCGTTATTGTAAAAAATATGGGCACTATGCAAATGAATGTAGGAAGAAGCAACATGATATGAGTAATAGAACTAGTGCAAATTTCACTAGAGAAAATATCAGCCAAGATAATTCGTTTTTAAGCTATAATATGGCTGAAGCAAAGAATGAAGATGTATGGTTTCTAGACTCCGGTTGTAGTAACCATATGACAGTCAACATAGCCCTGTTTTCTAAGTTAGATTAGAGTGTGAAGTCACAAGTCACACTAGGGACTGATAGTAAAGTTTCTGTTATGGGAAAAGGAGAAGTAAAAGTCTTGACAAGGAAAGGTGAAAAGAAAACCATAGCAGATGTCTATTATGTTCCTGGAATGAAATGTAACCTCTTAAGTATTGGATAGCTTGTTCAAAAGGGTTACAATGTTTTCTTTGTGAATGATGTATGCACCATCATAGATAAAGCACCCAACAAATGATGTATTGCTGAAGTGAAGATGACAAGAAACAGGATGTTCCTTCTCAAAATGAAAGCAAATTTGAAAAATGGAGGAGAAATAGCAATAGTGACGTAAGAGACTTTCCAAAGTGAACCAAAAGATGAAAATTGATTATGGCACTTGAGATTTGGACATCTCAACTTTGGAGGTCTTAACTTGTTGCATAGAAAAGAAATGGTAAGAGGATTACCATTGATAGAGAAACCAGATAGCCTTTGTGAAGGTTGTATCTTGGGGAAACAACACAGAGAAAGTTTTCCATCAGGGAAAAGCATAAGGGCGAAAGCACCCTTAGAGATTGTCCACTCAGATTTATGTGGACCGATGCAAACTCCATCATTTGCAAGAAGCCTCTATATACTAACATTCATTGATGATTTTACTAGAAAAAATTGGGTTTATTTCCTGAAGAACAAAAGTGAAGTGTTTGAAAGATTTTGCAATTTCAAAGCACTTGTAGAAAACCAAAGTGGGCTACATATCAAAGTTCTAAGAACTGATAGAGGAGGTGAGTATATCTCCAAGGAATTTCTAAGTTTTTGTAGAGAAAATGGAATTCATAAATAGTTTACCACTAGGTACACTCCGCAGAAAAATGGAATTGTCGAAAGGAAGAATAGGACAATCATGCATATGGCGAGGAGTATGTTAAAGGCAAAGCATTTGCTAAATGATTATTGGGCTGAAGTTGTACACTGTGCAGCGTACATTTTGAATAGATGCCCTACAAAAGCAGTCATGAACAGAGTGCCGGAAGAAGCATGGAGTGGGACAAAGCAAGGAGTCACCCACATGAAAGTTTTTGGATGTGTGACTTATGCACACATTCCAGATCAACTAACGAAGAAGTTGGAGAGCAAAGGGGAATGTATTTTCATTGGATACAGTGAGGAATCCAAGGCTTATAGGTTGTATAACCCATCCACCAGGAAGCTTATTGTGAGTAGAGATGTTTAGTTCATTGATGATGAAGCTTGGGATGGAAGCATAGAGAAAACAGTGAATGTTAAAAACCCTTTGTCACATGATGAAGATGATGAGGACATGGCTGAAATACATCCCCAAATAGCAGCACCAACACAAGGGCAGCAAGAGACACCCTTGAGGAGAAATGAAAGTGCTTCTCCAAGCACACCACAAGGAGGAAATTCAAGTGCTTCTTCAAGCACTTGTACACCAAATGAAAGAGGTAAGAAGTTCATAAATTTAAGTGACATTTATGAACAAGAGGCAACAAATGAAGGTATGAACTCTTTGTTTGCTTTATATTGTCATGTTGATGACCCTATTCATTTAGAAGAAGCAATTAAGGATAAGAAATGGATAGAAGCTATGGATGAGGAGATCAATTCCATAGAAAGAAACAAGACATGGGATTTAGTTGAACTATCAAAAGGAAATGAAGTCATTCTTCCCATGAATGGGAGAAAATAATTGAAGTCCCTTGAAGATCTGTTTAAAGAGTATGGAGTTCGATACTTAACTCTTGCCAAGATGACTGATATAGGATTCACTGCCAACACCCTTGTCAATATGACAGAGGAAGAGATTGAAGATTTGATGAAGACCCTAATAGAACTCTATCATATGGATCTTCTTATAGAGGAGAGATATGGAATTAAATCTGCCATAAGAGCAGAGAAGAAAAGGTTGCAGGATAGCTTGGAGATGCAAAGGTTGGAAATCTTGTCTGAGGCAAAGAGAAAGAGGATATTACATGATGATCAAAATACTTTTGCAGTAGCTATGGCATCCGAAGGAACATCTAAGGAACTGAGAGCAAATGACCCACTGATTTTCCCAGAAAGCACAAGTGCAGATAATGCCCCAATGAATATAGACAGGTGCAAAGACAGTACTCTTATTCTCCAGAATAGTAACCAGGCACAATTTTGTGGCTCGGGATTGATTGGAGTGCCTGAGCACAACAGTGAGAGCGATGAAAGGAAAGCTGATACGAATAAGTAGAAAAGTTTTGGGCTTTTGAGGAAATGTCTAGGTATGACTGATAACCCAACAGTTGAAATTAAAGGGGAGTGTTGAAATGATAATTTCAGCTACAGCGCTTGCCAGAATCCTCCATGGCAACAGCGACTGCAAACAACATTTATTTTAGAAAACCACCAGTTTCTTCCCCACACCGCCTTTTGCCGAACGCTGGTTTTTCTCTGAGGGCAGCGATCACAATCACCAACAGACACGTGGCCACAATAATTTTTCAAAACAGCCTTTCCCTGGCACATAAAGTTCAGTTAGAAGGGCTGTGTGATATGGTCTGACAGCCATCCAATTAAATCAACTGTTGATGTTCAGGCCTGCACCAAATTACTTGATGTGAATTAGAATTTTCATTGACCACCAATTTTGTCAGTAAAACACTAAATGAAATTTACTGTGGTCGTAGAACGTAGGTAAAGTCTTTTAATTTTATCGTTTTTTATTATTCACCGGAGTAGTTCTTTTATGGCACAAGTAAAATGTAAAGACATATCATGTTTTTGTTTAACATATGCAATGAAAAAAAAATGCAGCAGTGTGTAAGCGAGAAGAGAAACAAAAATTATGCACACTACAGTGTGAATGTAATTTTCTGTTGGTGAATATGTAATGTGAAAAACGCAACAGCATATATGTAAGTTTTTTTTTTGGTTGTTGAATATGAAAAGGCAATACACAGAAGCATGAATGTATGAAATTTTTTTACACACACAGCAGTGTGAACTTGCAAGCAGAGACAAAGTTTTGTTTTGTAATACAGCAGCGTGAATGAAAAAAACTTATATAGCTGAGACAGAGTAAATTTTCCAAAAGAGACAGTGAAGTTTTTTTTTGGAACTGAAGTGTTCCTGTTGCAATCCCTCTGTTAGAGGAAGATCATTTTTTTGTAACAACAATTTTATTAATGAATACAAGTTCTCTGTGCATGTGTGAAACTCTCTTCTTCGGAAAACAATTTTAGCTTCCCTGTGTTAAGATCCTGTGTTAAAACAAAGCATTATTCTCTGTTCAATTTTTGTTTGGAATTATCAAAAATTCCCAACACAAGCAATTTCACTAGATTCCTGTGCTGAACATTGTTGAACATATTTGCTTCATTCAAAAATTTAGTGTCTCCTACCCGTGAATCTATATTCAACCGTTTAATTGCAGCCTCCCATGCATCAGGTAGAACCCCATACAACAAATCAATGAACTTCAAAACTATTTTTATTTTGTATTCATAGAGGTGTTAGGTTCCAAATATGTAATTGGATTCTGAAATCAATGATAACAACAAGCGCTCACTTTAAATACAGTTCCAAAACTTCCCTTTTCAAGTTTGTTTTCCTCTCTAAAATTAGATGCAGCCTCTTTCGTAATGTTGTACTTGAATACAAGCTACCGATTCGTTATTATCTGTGATAAGTTAATTTCTCCTCCTCCACCTGCAAAAACATTTGATCAAAAGTTCATAAGGCACAAGTTAATCATACGCACAATCATCATTTAGCAACCTCTCATTCGAGAAGTGTGTGCCCAAGGTTTTTCAGCGAGACAAAGAAATCCATTTCCAAAGGCCTATGCCTGCGATTGATCCAAGTGTAGCCTCTAGTACACCCAAACTTATCTCAACTACCTCACATCTTTCGTGTGTTGTAAATTAACACATGAAATCTTAGTCAGTTGGCTATATTTTATGTAGTCTAGCCAGGCGGGTTTCCGTTCTTGCCCGGAAAAACCGGCTATCCTTCGACCTGCGACGTTGATGTTACTGTCAGAATCAGAAAATGGCAGGATTTGATCGGGTCACATCCCCCTCCGTCCAGCCAGCTACTCCGCTAGTTAATGCAGCAATGAGGGTGGCAAGTGGGTTTACGATTTGAATTCAAAACTTGATGAAAAATAGAAACGCGCCTTTGCTTCTCCAGAACTCATCACGCCCCTGCTTCTCTATAAATCATCGCACCCCTGCTTCTCCAGTACTCATCGATCTCCAGAACTTCTCGAGCTCCTTGCGCCTCCAGAACTGCTCGAGCTCCCCGCGCCTCTCGAACTCCTGAACTATAAGTCCCTTTGAACACCTCATCTCCATGAAGCATGCCTTCTCTGTGATGTTGAAAAAATGATTACCCCAACATGAAGAACAAGATTTCGTGGGTTGACATATGCACCAGTGGTGTACCAGTCTACTCTATCTTCCTCACCTTGACAAACAAACTGTAAATATTCCCATTAGTTTGAATCTCTTGGGACAAATGATGAGCCCACAGATTACTTGTGGAAAACCTAGAATCAACTACTTTAACGAGGTCTGCATGCAAAACCAATCTTAGGAACTGGCAAATGAAAAGCATTATGGGAACCTTCTTCCACTATTATTTTCCCATTTTCTCAAATACCAACCATAATGACATATGAAAGATGGGAAAATATTATTGGAGACAAAAACCCACACCTTGAAATCAAACCTGCAAGCATAGCTAACAGGTTTGGAAAGTTAGATTGTTTTGTGGTGGTAGGTAACAATGTCTATATGGATGTCCATTGAAAAGGGCATGTTTCTTAGAGATAAAGAAGCCTATCAACCAGTACTACAAGTAGCCCACAAGAAAGGGGTAGATCCTGAGTTAGATTTCTAGCCCCTGTAAAATTTTCAACAGTATATGGGAAATTTATGTTTTATGTGGAAAACGAGTACCCTGCCCTCAAACTCTATCACCGAATAGTCATATTGATGCTAAACAAAATCTTCAATAAGGGTTTTTTCAACTTTGATTTTAGTAATCTTGAAATTAAGAATAAAAATAACCACAAGGAAAGAAGGGACTGACATAGCGCATATGCTTCAAAATGGGTTTTGGATATAACAAAAATACTAAAATCACATCATAACTTCGGTTCTATAAAGTGAAAAAATAGGGGCTAAAAGAGGAAAGGAACTGTTGAATTATTGATATGTTGGAGAAGATAAATTGAGATCTTTACCAGCGAACAAATTGATTTATCTTACTTTCTTGATTTCTAATTTTTTTTAGAAAAGACTTTTATGGGCAATTCTTCTGCCTTTGATTTAGAAAATATAAGAATCCTAATTCAGATAACATAATGATAAATTCGTTCATAAAATCTTCAAGCATTGCTAACGGAAATGCACCAACATTCTGATGGATTTATGGCCTTGTGATTTTGATAGTCCTCTTCTAATCATCTCTTTACCACTAACAAAAGATCCATCAAATTCATCTGTCCAACAAGAGAATTCAGAGTTCATAAAAAAATATGAATTCTCCAAAGTTTGTTTTCTCGTATTGAAAAATATTTGACTCAGACTTGGAGAACACAACTTGTGAAACAGTGAAAAAAACCCAAAATGATTGACAGCAACAAATATCATTTGCTTCAAGGGCTTCCTGCAAAGTAAACTTTTAAGAAATTTTATCTCATCAATTTTGACACCAATCTGAATGTTTCTGATGCATTTATTCGATGATGTTGTTGTAGATAAGCATAGTAACGGACAAGAAAGTGGCAGTAGAATATGAGTCGTGGGGACTTGGGTTTCATTTGTAAGTGTATTGTAAGAAGGGGGCAGATCCATCTAATGGTTTGAGCTAGAGACATTTAGTACATTATTTAAGGGAAACCATGACAACCACGGTGTACAACCACCATCATTATTTACTATCAATTTTCTCCAAATAGGAGATGAAAATTCAGCCAACCAAACTTTGATTGTCCCTAGGATCACGAATTGAGAATCAAGGATAGCTTGTAAAAATAAGCACCGGGAAGAGGTAAAAGGACCTTCAATTTTGTATTATGTAATTTTCCAAGTGGAACAAGAAGGTTGATGCTGTTATTCCCAACAAAATCTTGTGCCATTCCAATAATTGTGTTAACAAGACTTTGCTCATCGTGATGGTAAGCAGAATACTCTGAGACATAACTCAAGAATTGAGCCACCTTCACTTGTGTAACAAAATTTCTTTTGAAAGAACAAAACAATATTTTCCTTTTTCTTCATTTCAAACCATCAACCATGGATGGGATGGAGATTTTCAAAGTAGCCATGGAAAATAAGAACAGTTCCTTGTTTATAAAGTTGTTGTACTTCATAAGCTTGTCAATTTGGTCCAAATACGTTCCCAACCCCAAATGTCAGCCACTTTATGGTCCATGCTAATGCTAATCAATATAAAAAAATTCTCCACGATTCATACTCAGGCATGGTATAGAAATACAATACCCACCCATCTTTATGGGTTGCCTTGACAGTAAGAGTAATGAATTCAACAAGAAATGAGGGAGTATTGAGTGGGGATGACCAAAAAGAGTGTATGAAGTTGATCAACAATCCTTTGATGTGTGAACCATCATGATCTTGATCTTCCATAATCATAAGATGGTCATATCTCATAGATTTGATACTGCCATATTCCTTTTCATGTTGCACAACAAGGATTTTCTTGATATGTTGAATCTCACTATTTTCCATGATCTATTTATTACTGGTTTCCCTTACATTCAGAAACTTACCTCTGGAAGGAAACACACCATAATGGTTTTGACCAACAACATCCAATCCTGCCATCGCAAGGGCCTTAGCTGACTCTCTCTTTGTTAGAATTAGAGTACATTTCTTAGAATTCCTGCTCCCTGTATCATTTGCATCATCAAGCTTATAGTACCATTGGTTTGAGAGAGATGGCCTCATAAATGCATAGCAATTTCCAATCAGAATACCCTTATGGGCCAATGTACTCTGAAGAATATGCAATTTACATACACTTTTTTCTGCATCTAGAGGAAGATATTTTCCATGAATTTTCCCATTTGATACCTTCTCGGAGTAGGAAATAACCAATAGGTTCAACGTCTTTTCCATAAGCATCACAAATAACATAGTAGAGATTGGGATGCTATAACTATTCAATATGTGGGGCCCATCATTTTTACCAACCAACTTTAGAGAGTTTTCACAACTTGGTACAACAAGTTGTTGCATTATGGTGTCCCCTTCCTTGATAAGACCATCCTGTTCTTTGAAATATAGCCAATTTCATTCACCTTTATTGGTAATACAATTACTTTCAGCACTGCTAACACTAGCTATGCTTTCCTCTTTAGGATTTTCCTTTGTTTAAGGAGGACACAACCATGTCCATGCTTTTTCCTCTGCTTCAATTTCTCTTGTAATTTGTTTAGCAGTCTTGGACTTGTCTACTATCTTAAGAGAAGATGAGAAAGGGTATTTTAGGAGTCACTAGTTAGCGCAACTAAAGCTTATCAAAGCCATGGAAAGTCATACTCGAGCATGTATTATTGGAAGTATCTTCTAAGCTAGAATCAATTTTTTTTCCTTAATTATCACAATAGAAAAAGAAATCAGTTAGGAACTTTAGCCTCAGAGGTTAGTTGTTGCAGAGCTAATGAGAGACTAGAAGAAGCACCTTTTGCCTTTGCTTCTGTTGTTGCCATTTTCGATCTGATTTTTATGAAGTTTAGCATTCATAAATATTGTTGACGCTTCCAAATCACAACCTTCTAAAAACTGCTTTCCACTCCATGATGGGTGGTGGTCTGAGAAGACAAGCACAACCTTAAGACAAAATTGGTCGAGACCACATTCCTAGCCAAATATATTGAATGAATGAAACTTCCTAACAAGACAGGAAGACCTGGACTATGACAAAGCTACAGCCTCATAGTCACACATATATAAACATACTCATAATGCTAATTGGCACCATGTCAAGCATGAATATTCTGATTTTTTATGTCTTTGGTGCCTGTTGTTTTATTTATATTCATAATGTTGTTGGGATTTATGGCTACTAATATACAAAGAAGTAAATTCTTTTGAATGAATGTTCCATATGAATCACCATCAAATTCAGGTGACATTTGAAAGGCATGAAAGGAAAGAAGAATGGAATGCTTTTTTTCTATATTCAAGTTTATGTGATCCATAATGAATTAAGCAAAGTCTTTCGGTAGAAATCACATAACAGAATTTTTTGGTTGACGCGTTTCGAACCAACAAGAATGGTTTATGACTATTCAATTGATTAGCAGTTAGTGGAATAGATAACTAATTTTTTGAATTATATATCACTGAAAAACATGTTGAGTATTAAGAAATAGATAACCATCTACTTGTTTAGCATGAATTTATTGTTATCTTATTTTCCATGTCATTGAAGTGTAAAAAATGGTGCAAAAGTGGCGTTTATGAATTGAAGTGTCCTGCTTTCCAAGTCGAGGTTGAGCAGTTGCTAAATTTGTCCTTTACAATATGGCAACAAATCATTTATTTCATGGAAAGAGAGAAGTGCCTGGAATGACAAAAAATAAGGAGGTATACTACATTTCCCTTGTTGAAGGGCTAAAAGAGGAAAAACAACATGATGTCAATGATATTGAAGTCTTCACCAACTCAGAGCTAATATGTAATTAGATAAAAGGCATCTATCGGGTTCAGAAGGACAATTTAAGGCTCCTTTATAAGGAAGCAATAAATTGGAGTTGTCAATTTTAATATTTTACCATCAATCACTTTGCGGACATTGAAAAGATGTCTAGTGATATAATGTCCAGAGCATTATTAAGCACATATGTAGATGTCAAATATGACATAAGATCACCATCCACTGCAACATAAATCATTGTTCACCATCAATATAGATTCCCACTATGAGAATGGGTTGTTGTTATCATTTTTCTCGGGTCTATCATAGCATGTTTCTTTCACTAAAGAAGAATCTGTTAATGTTTTATTTTTCCCCAACTTGCAACGATTGCGGTTTTTTGAATGGGAGAAAAATTTATGGACAAATGTAATATATTCCATCTATATGGACAAATGTATTTTGAGAAAAATAATTGTTTCATGGTTTTTTTATTATCATTAATACATTATGGTGTTGTCTAATTGAGTTTTACCTTTTAGATTTTTGGTTGAAATCTTGTGATTTGTTTTTGAAGTCAAATCATTATTTGATTTGTATATCTCTCAAAATATGCAACTATTGTTGGTAGATCCCCTCTGAAGATCCATCGACATTTGTTAATCTATTCATATTTGAAAATTAGTTAATAACATCCATATATCATTTTTTTGTAATTCTTGTTTATATTATAACAAGGCAATTTATGTGCATTCTTGATAAAGTATTTATGTGCTTGTTTTGTGAAAGACTATCATCTGAATATTTTTGTTTAGATCCTTCATACTAGCTGGTATACTTTGAGTGAAGCGGTTTGGCCTTTTTGTGCCATCTTGCCAAGATAAATTGAAGACTAAAGTCCATTCCTGTAGTTTTCTCTAATTATGCACGAAGGTTTCTTGTGAAGGGGAAAAATCCAGTTGGTTTTCTTTAATTTCATTGCACAAAGAATAGTTAGGTTAATGTGCTTTACATCTAGGTGGGTGGATCTAGTTCTACATCATGGATTTTCTGTTAATCACTATAACATAAAATATATGAAAGAACCAACAAATATTTATCTTTGTTACCATATTTAAACAATGGCTACTATAAAACTATCATAGTTGCATTTTTCCCTGGCATTTTTTCGAAAGGGATAAAAACTATTGAGGTTTGCACCTTGAGGTTTTTTTATATTGCAGATCCATGGTTAAAATGACTATATTCCAGTGTTAGCAAAGCGTAGTTGAGGTGCATATTTTTTGGTCAAAAAGAAGTTGAACTTACCTTGAGTTACTGGAATTCAAATCCAGTTCATTTTTGTCATATCTATTTATTTTGTTGTTAGCAGATTACAGTTTGGGTTGCAGATTTTTGGATCAATAACCAACCAAATTTAACCTATTTTATCCACAAGTAGAAAATGACCTTAAGCTGGAGATTCTTTTCTTGCAAAGCTATCTTTACACTTTTATTTGCGAGTATGACTCACTGTTAACACCTAAAATTTCAGATATCAATGCACTAGATCATGGCATTGGTCATATCTCTCCCAGGTTGTGAAGAGTTATTTCCAGAGAAGTTCTATTTGTTGTTGTGAGGATTTGTATTGATGTGAGACTCTGCATCTGGTAAGCAGTAGGGGAATGTTTCCTGAGAAGTAATTGTTTGACATGTCCAAATAAAACATAAATTTGAATGCTTCCTGTAAATTTATTCCACGAGAGATCAAGAACTTGTAATTCTTTCCAATTTTGCAGCCATTTGAGAACCTGGCCTGAAATTTCACATTTTCTACGAGCTAAAATCTTAAGCTTTCGAAAACCTGTAATATCTGTAGGAATATGGCCCTCATGAAAATTGATTAAGAGAATCAAGGTTGTGAGGTTCCTGCACTCTTCTAAGACAGTTAATCAAGATGTTATTAATTAGGCATTAATCTGACTTCTCATAGCCTTGTGTCTGACTTCTCACACACGAGAAAAGATGGCACCATCAACTAGTCTTTATAGTGACCAATGGAGTAGCATGCATGCCATTTTTGGGTGGTGAGACTGCTTAAATTCTCTTTAAATTCAAATTTTATTGTTGTAAGGAAACAACTAAGTGATCGAAGACTATTACTGTAGACTTGGTAGCAGAAGGCATCACACTATCACTAATTGTAAATATGACCCTTCCCTTTTAAGTGCAATTTACATTACCTCTAATGAACACCAAATCATAATAGGTAGACATAAGAGTTAGAATAAAAAAAATAACATCATCATGCTTATTCACTTTCTTCGTTGACTGTAAACTAACAAAAAAATGTGGTTTCCAACCTGGATTTTTATGTATTAAAGGAGAATAATATGAATTTTTATGTCTTTAAGGAGGAGGACATAGGAGATCCACAACATCTAGATAATAGGGGATCCACAACATCTACTATTATTTTGCTTAGTTTGAATGTGAATATTTAAATGTTCAGTAGAAGATAAACCCCTTAAAACTAAATAGTTTTCCCTCCAATACCACTTCAATTTATTATTTGACCATTTCATATCATAAGATCTGATGCAGTGATAACATATGAAAGGCTTGACCTATATAGAAATCGTCAGAATAGGTTTAATTTATATTAGATTATTTGTAGGAATTTACAGGGTAAGTTCCTCAGACAGAACACCAAAGGACACCGCTCACAAATAGATCACAGATCAATACACCAGTATTTTTGACGTGGTTAAAACCCTCAAAGAGGGAACAGTCCACGGCCTGAGCCAACGTGGCCATTAAGCAATTTATTAATAAAAAGAATGAAAATTTACATAAGCTTTTTCTCGTGAACAGTTAACCTACAAATGACCCTCCATGCTTATAAATAGAGATCATGGACCAATCGGGTGTTAAGCCACAGATCAAGTGTCGGTAAACCGAGGAGAAGATGAACCGTCAAATCACTACATATCATGACCGTCGGATTGTAAGTTACAAAATGTACATAGTAAAGAAACACACTTTACCTAACTCTATACTAGACCAAGTTATACTTAACTATTTCCTATGTGTCGGAATATCCTAACATCCCCCCTTAAGAACAACTTGGGATAGGATTGAAGGATTTACAAATATGACACAATAAGAGGAGGAAGGAGGCATTAGAGCCTATCCCCGCTTAGTGACAACTTCATGAACTCCAACCATAAATCGAAGTTTGGTAAACTTCGCCTCTGTGAGAGCCTTTGTAAATATGTCTGCAACTTGATCATGTGTTGAACAATATTTCACTTCAAGAACATGGTCATGAATGAGCTTTCTAATGAAGTGCATGTATAGTTCAATGTGTTTGCTACACTGATGTTGGACTGGATCTTTGCATAGCTGAATGGCACTTTTATTATCACACCAAAGTGTAGTCAGATGCTGCTGCTGAAAGCCAAACTTTGATAGGATCTGACAAAGCCACAAGGCTTCCTTACTAGCTTCTACGGTACCATGATACTTTGCTTCTGCTGAAGAAGAGAAATGGCACCTTGTTTCTTGCAAGCCCATGTAATAGGTCCTGAACCAAGAGTGAACACATAACCAGCAGTAGACTTCCGATCATGAGGGTCACCAGCCCAATCGGAATCAGTGAAACCAACCAATAGAGGAGATGCTTCGGCACTGTAATGAATACCAAACTGAACTGTACCTTGAACATAACGAAGTATTATTTTAGTTGCTTTCCAATGACTTTCACGTGGCTTTTGCATAAACTGAGCAACAAGGCCAACAACAAAGGAAAGGTGAGGACGAGTATGGGTTAGATACAAAAGTTTTCCTACAAGTTGACGGTATAAGGTAGCATCAACTTCAGGGGAAGTACAAGTGACTGAGAGTTTGAATCCAAACTGAAAGGGAGAAGGAACCAGCTTATAGTCTTCCATGTGAAAATGGCGTAGAAGATCACAGGCATACTTGGATTGGGAAAGGGAAATACCTTCCTTGGATTGTAAGACTTGAAGACTGAGAAAATAATGCAAGTGTCCTAAGTCTGTCATTTCAA
>APFE030818180.1:0-30914 GCA_000404065.3 Pinus taeda | reverse complement strand
TGTACACAACCTTCTTGTTACTGGGTTCCAAAGCTTATAACCCTTTAAACCATCCTTATACCCAATAAAGATGCACTTTTCAGATTTACTATCCAACTTGGTTCGTTTCTCCTTTGGAACATGTACATATGCATCACATCCAAATACCCTCAGATGTGAAAGAGAGGGTTTCTTACTAGTCCATACCTCTTGTGGAGTTTTATCCTCCAATACCGATGAAGGTGACCTATTGATCAGGTAACATGTAGTATCCACTGTCTCTGCCTAGAATTCCTGTCCTAACCCGACACCACTAAGCATGCTTCTTGCCCTTTCCATCAATGTCTTGTTCATTATTTCTGCAACTCCATTTTGCTAAGGTATATATGGAGTAGTCTTCTGCCGTGCTATACCACACTTCTTACAGAATTCTTCAAATTCCTTGTTGCAAAGCTCCCCACCATTATCTATCCTTAGCACCTTTATCTTCTTCTCTGTGTGATTTTCCATGAGAGCCTTAAATTCTTTGAACCTATCAAAGACTTCAGATTTATTCTTAAGGAAATATATCCATGTATTCCTTGAGAAGTCATCTATAAATGATACATATTACATAGACTTACCAAGTGATGGAACCTTCACAGGTCCAAACATATCACTGTGCACAAGCTCTAATATTTGTTTCGCCCTCTTACCACCAGAGGGGAAACCCACCTAATTCTACTTCCCATATACACAATATTCATAGAAATCAAAATCTAGAGAGCTATTACTCATACCTTCTACCATACCTTTACCAGGAAGTATTTGAAGTCCTTTCTCTCTAATATGTCCAAGCCTTTGATGCCACAACATGGTGTTCTCTTTAGAGACCACTAGATTTTTTACTCTACTTTCAGGAACCACAGAACTGTTGCACCCATCAACAACCATGCGAATTTGTATCTTGTACAGAGTTCCAATCCAAACTCCCCGCATCAATACCAGTGCTCCCCGAACCATCTTGTAGGTATCCTTCTCGAACACTGTTTTTACACTTGCATCATCAAACTTGCTTATAGAAATTAGATTTCTGGACAATGCAGTAATATGTAGAACACCTAGAAGTGTTCTAACTCTTCCACCTTGCAACTTCAACTTTACCTTTCCGCGACCCATGATTTTAGCCTTCCTGTCATCTCCCAAGAAGACATCACCACCATCATATTTCTCATACTCACAAAATCACTCTCTATGGGGGGTGAAGTGAAAGGATGCATGTAAGTCAATCAACCATGCCTCATGATCTACATGTGTACTTGAAGAAGCCAAGTACACATACCCACCTTCATCTGAGGTGGTTTTCGCCTCTGTAGAAGGAGACTCATCAAATCCATTTCCTTTGTCAGGAGCTTTAGATTTACAGTCCCTTTTGAAGTGGCCTTCCTTTTTGCATTTCCAGCACACCACCTTTATAGGTTTTCTTGGAGATATAGATCTCCCTCTAGATTTAGGTCTCCCACTCGATGACTTACTTTTGTTTCTATTCTGGGACTGCCCTCGTACAGACAAGGCATCACCATTCTATCTCTCCATACCTTTTCATCTCATCTCCTCCGTTAGCAAGGCTAAGACTATTTCATCAAACTGCAAGGCAGTTGCATTGCTACCTATTGCAATAACCAGATTATCCCACAAATCTGGTAGAGAACACAACAAACTGATGCACTTATCTCGATATGAAATTTTAATATCAATAGATGTTAACTGACTTACCACAGTATTAAATTCATGTAGATGCTCTGTCACTGAGTCTCCATCTTTCATCCTTAGGTTATATTGCTTTTTCCATAGGAACAATTTATTCACTAGAGACTTAGATTGGTACAAAGTCCCTAACTTGTCCCATAAAGCCTTCATCGTAGATTCCCCTGATACATTTAACAATACTAAATTTGAAGCACACAATCGTATTGTGCTCTTTTCCTTCCGATCCAACTTCTTCCATTCTTCATCGGACACTCCCGTTGGTTTAGTACCTAGATCTATCGTGATCCACTAATCTTTATCCACCATCAGATCCTCCATCTTGAGTTTCCACAACTCAGAATGTTGACCATTAAATTTCTCGATCTCTATCATTCCACTTCTCACAATCTTCTTTCACCACCAAAATTGATCTCGCAAATCTCCCACTGAAGAGGGTCTACCATAGGCCCATGCGAAACCCCTCAACAACAAAGGCATCCCCTTCAAGCCAAAACAACTCTGATACCAAATGTAGGTTTTAACCCTGTACAGAAATTACTTTCATACTAATTATAAAAATATAAAATATACAATTACGAGAGCATAACACATAAAAAATACATACACATAGAGATTTCCCCTGGATCCCAAAACCGGGACTACTAGCTTGATTTTTCATTATGTTCCTTTCAATGTTACAATACATATTTATACGTACTGAAGCATCCAATACCATGGATTGAAAAACTGTCATGTCCAAAACCATGGACTGAAAACCATCGCATCCAAAAAAAATGTGTGAAAATCATGCACAAAACCATAGGTGGGTCTGCCCAACCTAACATAGGGTCCAAAACCAAAATTTTGCCGTGGTGATGCAGAAATAATTCGAAATGTCCTTGCTTGGAGAACTGACATATTTTCTTGGATTGCAAATCCAACAAAATGAAGGCGGTATCTTCTTGTCTCAAACCAAGTACCTCAAGGAGATTTTGAAGAAATATGGCATGGAAGATGCAAAACGAGTATGTACTCCCATGGTTACAGGATGCAGTCTTAGTGCAAATGATGAATCAACAACAGTACATCAGCCCACCTATAGATCTATGATTGGAAGTCTACTTTATTTGACAGGTACCCGACCAGACATCATGCATGCAGTGGGAATAGTTGGAAGATTTCAGGCAAACCCAAAGGAAACTCATCTTCAGGCAGTAAAGCGAATCTTCAAGTACCTTCAAGGATCTCAAAACTATGGCTTATGGTATCGTAGAGATACAGATCTCACACTTCATGCTTATACTGATGCAGATTGGGCAAGAAGCGTGGATGACAGAAAGAGCACAAGTGGTGGTGCATTCTTTCTGGGTTCCAGATTAGTATCTTGGTTCAGCAAGAAACAGAGTTCGATTGCTTTATCTATAGCTGAAGCGGAATATATGGCCGCTGCATCTTGCTGCACTTAACTCCTTTGGATGATGCAGACCTTGCAGGATTTTCAAATCACTTGTACACCACCTATCTCCATCTTATGTGATAATACAAGTGCAACCAGCTTTTCAAAGAATCCAGTCATGCATTCAAAGACCAAGCACATACCGATCAAGTATCACTTTCTTAGGGAACAAGTGCTTGAACAAAAGGTCAAGTTGGAGTATGTTCCTTCTAAGGAACAAGTTTATGATATACTCACCAAACCATTACCCAGGGAGACCTTTGAATACCTCAGGAAAAAGTTGGGGGTTGTTGATGCATCATCTTGTTGTTGAATCTCATCTATTTCAGAGATTGTTGGTTGTACGCAAGTTTCATATGAGGTATATGCGTACATCTGCTGGCTTGCAGATTGGTCGAAGATCGAATGACACAGGCTCAGGGGGAGCATATAATTCATTGTTGGCATAATGGTAGAAGATCTTCATGCTGATCTGAATATTGCTGCAATATGTCTCTATCGGTCATTTATGGTATTTGGTGGACTGTGGTTCCGGTTTATCATGGGGAGCATGATCAGCAAAGCAAAGGCCTAAGCATGTTGTCAGGTGGAGCATAACCCTTTGCCCTTGATGTCAAAGGGGGAGAATGACATTGAGGATCTTGAGGTTGCCATCAAGTCCAAAGGGGGAGATTGTTGGCACTATGATTCTGATTGGTACTATGGCACATGTGTTGTACTTGATGGCAACTCACTCTAGTAGCAGTTTTCAGTTCAGGCACTCAAAATCATGGAAATTAAGATACCCGCAGGTAATCCTAGAAGAAGTTGCGGACCTGCAGGTACGCTGACCAAGGAGCATGGACATGCACGCAAGTTCTCCGTTCAGAAGGTGCGGACCCCAGTTTCACTCTCTCCAATGCATAAAAGTGCGTGCATGTGCGAATCTTCATGAATGGTTCATGGTATTAGTCCGACAGTTTTTAATCTTATGGTTTTGGTCTGTGGTATTGCATCTAAAATATTGATCCAAGGTATTGGGTTCATGGTATTGTGTTTATTATGGTTTTGGATCGTGGTATTCTGAAAGGCTTGCCTATAAGAAGGAAAGGAGATCTCTTGGCCATACACTAGTGAAATTTGAATATCTGAAGATCTGAAATTTTGGGTGATTGGTTTTTAAGAGCTAGATCTAAATCAAGGAGAAACCTTAAGGCGAATCTATTGATAAGTCGTGATCTCTCGGGTGCATGAACAGATCTATGGATCTGACTAACTGTGGCACATTGGAGGACTATTAATTTGGCCCTAATCAGAAGTTCGTAGATGATCCATGGCGTGAGTGCGGGGGTACGCACCCCAGAAGAAGGTGCAGTTCGGGGGTACGCAGCGCACAAAAAGGCTGAGTGCGAGGTACGCAACACAGGAGAAGGCGCAGTGCGGGTTGCACACAACGCTGCAAAAGGAGAAGTACGAGGTACGCAGAGCGAGAAAAGGCACAGTGCGGAGGTATGCTATCTATCAGACAGTGAGGATGCAGACCTGAGAAGAAGTACACAGAGTAGAAGAACCACCAGTGCGGATCTGCGTAGTTTAGACTCAGAAGAGTTGCGGATATTCGCAGGCCCCTCTTGGTGAAGTTGCAGACTTATCTTGAAACTTTTGTTGACTATCTTTTATCTATTGCAGCAGAATTCTGGGTTTAGATTTCTGGTATTTCTTTTCTGTTTACAGCATTCTGAAGTGTTGGGTGATTCATTGGTTGATTGTATAAGGACATTGGGTGATTTGCATGTACTTGATGACTATTTGATGTCCATGGATCCAGTTTGAAAATTAATGAAACATGGTCCTTAAAGAAGTAAAAGAGCTAAGGGGGTTGTAGCTCCCTTCTAGGAAAGACTAGAAAACGAGAGAGAGTTGTAGCTGTCTGCAGGTTACAGCCTGCATACTGGTAAAGGACTGCACCAGTACAAAATCATTGTAAAAGAAGTTTCTAATTGAAAGAAGATAGAGACATATTGTAGCAGGTGGTTTTCACCGAAATTGGGTTTCCACCTTATATCTGGTGTTTTTTGGTGTGACTATCTGTTTTACTTGTTTCATGCTCATTATTATATGGTACTGACATACAAGTTAATGATCAATATCTGAGGATCAAATTAAGTATAAATCAGGAAGTCATATTGAAAAGAATTTGATAATACTAATTCACCCCCCCCCCCTCTCAGTATTATTTCCAACAAACCTCTGCAATATTGTCTTGACATTCTTCCTCTAGTTTAACCAGAGATTCCTCTTTGCCTGATATCTTTTAATTTCCATGCCCAAAATATAGTTTGCAGCACCAAGATCTTTCATGTCGAATTTGGAGGACAATTGGGTCTTCAAATCCTTGATAATTTCTTTGTCATTTCTAATCAACAAAATATCATCCACATATAAGACCAGATAAGTAACACAGTCACCAATTAATTTAAAATACACACAGTGATCTGCTTTGCTTTTGGTGAAGCCAAGTCCTCGTATAAATGTATCAAATTTCTGATACCACATCCTTGGTGACCGTTTTAACCAATACAGAGACTTCTTTAACTTACATACTAGTTCTTTCTTACCCTTCACTGCAAAGCCTTCAAGTTGCTTCGTGTATATTTCCTCTTCTAGATCCCCATGAAGAAATGTTGTCTTCACATCCATCTGTTCTACCTCAAAATCAAAAGCAGTAGCAATAGATAAAAGTAATCTAATAGAAACAAGAGAAAAAGTATCACCAAAATCAATTCCGAGCACCTGGGAATAACCTTTTGCTACAAACCAAGCTTTGTATTTCTCCACTTTTCCTTTTGCATTTGTCTTCTTCTTGAACATCCATTTGCTGCCAATGGGTTTCCTTCCAGCCAGCGACACCACCAGATCCCAAGCCTCATTTTTGTGCAAAGATGTCATTTCATTAGCCATGGTCTCTTTGTAGAGTTTTCCATCCTTTGAATCTACTGCTTCCTTCACAGTTCTATGATCATCATCCGTAATAGGTAAAGTAAAATTTGAACAGAAAGAAAATGGACTATACCTTTCTGGCTACCTTCTTTCTTGAACTGATCTTCTCACAGCTGGAGTTGGTGGCTCTTCATCTTCTAATTCCTCCTCTGTTGTAGAGTCTGATTCCTCCTCCTTTAGCTCAAACTCTATCTTCTCAGGTCCTTTGGTTGGACATCATGTTTAATAACATATTTCACCTCTCTGAACACCACATCTTAGCTGTACACAACCTTCCTTGTTACTGGGTTCCAAAGCTTATAACCTTTTAAACCATCATTCTACCCAATAAATATGCACTTTTCAGATTTACTATCCAACTTGGTTCATTTCTCCTCTGGAACATGTACATATGCATCACATCCAAATACCTTCAGATGTGAAAGGGAGGGTTTCTTACCAGTCCATACCTCTTGTGGAGTTTTATCCTCCAATGCTGATGAAGGTGACCTATTGATCAGGTAACATGCGGTATCCATTGTCTCTGCCTAGAATTCCTGTCCTAACCCGACACCACTAAGCATGCTTCTTGCCCTTTCCATCAATGTCTTGTTCATTATTTCTGCAACTCCATTTTGCTGAGGTGTATATGGAGTAGTCTTTTGCCGTGCTATACCACACTTCTTACAAAATTCTTCAAATTCCTTGTTGCAAAGCTCCCCACCATTATCTGTCCTTAGCACCTTTATCTTCTTCTCTGTGTGATTTTCCATGAGAGCCTTAAATTCTTTGAACCTATCAAAGACTTCAGATTTATTCTTAAGGAAATATATTCATGTATTCCTTGAGAAGTCATCTATAAATGATACATAGTACATAGACTTACCAAGTGATGGAACCTTCACAGGTCCAAACATATCACTGTGCACAAGCTCTAATATTTGTTTCGCCCTCTTACCACCAGAGGGGAAACCCACCTGATTCTACTTCCCATATGCACAATATTCATAGAAATCAAAATCTAGAGAGCTATTACTCATACCTTCTACCATACCTCTACCAAGAAGTATTTGAAGTCCTTTCTCTCTAATATGTCCAAGCCTTTGATGCCACAACATGGTCTTCACTCTAGAGACCACTAGATTTTCTACTCCACTTTCAGGAACCACAGAACTGTTGCTCCCATCAACAACCGTGCGAATTTTCATCTTGTACAGAGTTCCAATCCAAACTGCCCGCATCAATACCAGTGCTCCCCGAACCATCTTGTAGGTATCCTTCTCGAACACTGTTTTTACACTTGCATCATCCAACTTGCTTATAGAAATTAGATTTCTGGACAATGCAGGAATATGTAGAACACCTAGAAGTGTTCTAACTCTTCCACCTTGCAACTTCAACTTTACCTTTCCGCGACCAATGATTTTAGCCTTCCTATCATCTCCCAAGAAGACATCACCACCATCATATTTCTCATACTCACAAAACCACTCTCTATGGGGGGTGAAGTGAAAGGATAAGTCAATCAACTATGCCTCATGATCTATATGTGTACTTGAAGAAGCCAAGTACACATACCCACCTTCATCTGAGGTGGTTTTCGCCTCTGTAGAAGGAGACTCATCAAATCCATTTCCTTTGTCAGGAGCTTTAGATTTACAGTCCCTTTTGAAGTGGCCTTCCTTTTTGCATTTCCAGCACACCACCTTTATAGGTTTTCTTGGAGATATAGATCTCCCTCTAGATTTAGATCTCCCACTCGATGACTTGCTTTTGTTTCTATTCTGGGACCGCCGTCGTACAGACAAGGCATCACCATTCTAGATCTCCATACTTTTTCATCTCATCTCCTCCATTCACAAAGCTTAGACTATTTCATCAAACTACAAGGCAGTTGCATTGCTACCTATTGCAATAACTAGATTATCCCACAAATCTGGTAGAGAACACAACAAACTAATGCACTTATCTCGATCTGAAATTTTAATATCAATAGATGTTAACTGACTTACCACAGTATTAAATTCATGTAGATGCTCTGTCACTGAGTCTCCATCTTTCATCCTTAGGTTATACAACTTTTTCCATAGGAACAATTTATTCACTAGAGACTTAGATTGGTACAAAGTCCCTAACTTGTCCCACAAAGCCTTCGTCGTAGATTCCCCTAATACATTTAACAATACTGAATTTGAAGCACACAATCATATTGTTCTCTTTGCCTTCCAATCCAACTTCTTCCATTCTTCAGCGGACACTCCCGTTGGTTTAGTACCTAGATCTTTCATGATCCACTAATCTTTATCCACCATCAGATCCTCCATCTTGAGTTTCCACAACTCAAAACACTGACCAGTAAATTTCTCGATCTCTATCATTCCACTTCTCACAATCTTCTTTCACCACCAAAATTGATCTCGCAAATCTCCCACTGAATAGGGTCTACCATAGGCCTGGGCGAAACCCCTCAACAACAAAGGCGTTCCCTTCAAGCCAAAACAACTCTGATACCAAATGTAGGTTTTAACCCTATACAAAAATTACTTTCATACTAATTATAAAAATAGAAAATATACAATTACGAGAGCATAACACATAAAAAACACATACACACAGAGATTTCCCCTGGATCCCAAAACCGGGACTACTAGCTTGATTTTTCATTATGTTCCTTTCAATGTTACAATACATATTTATACGTACTGAAGCATCCAATACCATGGATTGAAAAACCATCATGTCCAAAACCATGGACTGAAAACCATCGCATCCAAAAAACATGTGCGAAAATCATGAACAAAACCATAGGTGGGTCTGCCCAACCTAACATAGGGTCCAAAACCAAAATTTTCCAGGGTGCTGCCCCGGACCCCATAAAGTGGGTTTACGGGTACCCCTCAAACCCCATGTGACCCCCCTACTAACGCCCCCGTGTTAACTACGTGGGCTACTCATGGAAAGAATATAACACAACCCAAACACAATTCGACATAAAATGGAAACTAATATTAGCTCATAGCCAAGTTATATGCATTGCAACAAACCTCTTTAGTTCAATAAGAAAGGGACAAATAACACAATAATTTTATCAAGAACATGAAGTTCAAAGTACGTGTTTAGGCCCTATTTCTTTATTCTAGATATAAAGGCTCGAAAGGAAATTTTTTTTCTCCATGGATAGGACCATATGAGGTTCAAATTGTCCTTGAAAATACCTTTGCAAACTATGTAAAATTGATAATAAAATAACTACTATTATGGATAATGGTAACTAGTTACAATTATATCAAAATAAATTTTCTAGGAATGGTATTATTTGTATTTATATAACAATTAAAAAAATAATAAGAAAAAATTCACAAGGGGGGAGTTCAATTCATTATTATCATGTTATGAAGTATGAGGTCAACAATGATATTCATGGTTAATCCCCCATTGGTCAAGCCAACACAATAAAAAGGAAAAAGAGGAAAAAAGAGATAAAAATTAATAAATATAGGAATTAAAACCTATTTTGGGCGTCCCTAGAATAGGTGACACTAGAAAACAAAGATACTTGCTAGAATCACTTGAAAAAATGTTTGGTTGTGAAAACCTCTATCAGTCACAATTGGAAAAACTCTATTTAAAAATTAGTCACAATTGGAAAAACTCTATTTAAAAATCAATCACAGTTGGAAACAATCTATTTAAAAATTAGTCAGTTGGAAAGTAAGGCTTGTTCAAAAAGGAAAAAATATGGAAAAAGGTAAATAAAATAATTCTTCCTTCCATGGACATCCTAAGTTTATCACAAAGTTAGTTTATATTTTATAATAGGATGAACATAAAACCTTGAGTGACAAAGGATAAAGACTTGTTACATTTGAGCAACACCACCATATCTTCAACATTATTCCATCTTTTGAGATCAATATATATATATATATATAGATATATATTTAGGAATTAATAGTATCACTCATTTATAAAAGAGCATACATCATACTCTATGCCTATCAGTTTACTAGTAGAGAAAGAATATCAGTAGCATAGTAGTATATATTTTATCCATTTTAATAGACCAAAATTAATAACAAAACCAATAAGATAACATAGTGTGTAATAGTGAAATAATTTACTGACAAATTTAGAACTATCAATACCTAGGCTTATAGCCAAGTTGCTGCTAGCATATGCAATCAAAAGGAAAATAAGAGACATCTATCTAGATAGAGATTCCACCTAATTATTATTAGGTATGTAACCCTCATATGTGGTGGAGAACTATTTATCTGCAAGTAAGTTTACCATGATCAATTTCCTTTCAATCAACTTCCTTGGCGAGTTTTGCATTTCATTAATGCACAAAAGGATCTCCTATTGGGTTATAGAGTGCTCCTCTAAAAATTTAGCTATAATGGTATTTAACTACTAGTAGATATCCATTTCTTGCATATACTTGGTCTATCAGGATCTTGTGTTCCTTGTTTCTAGCACCCATCGACTAACCTCCTCTTCCACTACATCGTTTGTAATCAATCTTCCTTCCATTATGGCCTCTCATTCTACATTGTTTATTTCTCTAGAAATAGGGAGATGGGTTGAATTTACATACATAGCAACCAATTTCATTTCCAAGAACAAGTATGTGTGTAGGAGAAGGTATGTTAGCCCCTTATAACCACCTCCTCCCACACTTACCCAGTTTCACTAGTCCACTAGGATAAATATGTGACGAAGTGTTACCATGACATGACTCGATCCACCTTCACTATCCTACTCGAGTAAAAATGAGATGAGGGCTGATATGACATGACTCAGCCTCTTATGTACAGTTAAGGAACTAGAATCGACATACTAAAACTTTACTAACCCTCCTTGGGAGCTACAGAACCCCCATGAGCTAAATAACAACTCCAGGTGCCATAAACCTAAAGTAACTTGCCTTTTTAGTGTTTTTGGTTCCCAGTCACTTGCATAACAAGGAAAGTGAGTGAATGTAATCATCTAGTTGCATGGATATCCCTTCACCCTAGTGACTGCAATCTATAATTCCTAGTTCTTTTCATCTGACCTTGGAATCGTAGCCACTTTTTCAGGGCTAGGATCTATATCTCTACCCAGAACTTAATGAGACTTTCCAGAAAGATACAATACATCAAGACAAACATAGATATACAAAACTTAGACAAGCAATTGACCTAACAATTCCTAACCATGGAAAAGAATTTGTCAAACACATTGTGAACATGTAATCTACAGTTCACAAATGCATATCTGAACATAGGGGTCCCATACTTATCTAAAAATCATCAAGAAGGTTTATGCCCTCTAACAATAGCTATAATAAAATCAATTATATCATGCATTCAATAACTATTTATTTACCAATCAAAACATGATGAGAGCCATAACTAGAATCTTTCATGAAACCATTCTTATAACCATAATAATAAAAATGATATAGCAACCATCCTAGCGACATAATAACAAGTATAATTACTCCTGAAATGCAAGAGGAAAATAACTCTTATTAAAATGTGCAAAATATAGCCAGTTTAGGGACTTCCACGTACCACTTGACCATATATTAGGCTTAACCAAATCTTTCTTTCATCCAATCACCCTTGTGCCATATTCCATGCATGAAAGTGGGACTCACAATAAAACAACCAGGGTTTCATCATGATTTACAGAAAGCCTACCAAAATTGGTCAAGGTACTTCTAGGCCCGAAACCCCCACCTATACAACCAGTATTTACCACAATCCCTCCATTATCGGTCAAGGTATTCCTATGCCCAAACAACCAACATACACTAGTAGGATTTATCAGAATCCCACCATTACCGATCAAGGGATCACTAGGCCCCAAACAAGATTGGATGCCTTTGAATTTCTTTACTAATACCTTGAGTAATTTTTCTATCTCCTCCCTCAGGTATTATCACAATTCCACCATTATCGATCAAGGGATTCCTAGGCCCTTGGGAATTTTCTTGAGACCACCTCACCTGGTTCCAAAACCATCCAGAAATTTGAAGCTCAACCAAGTAAAAGAACCCCATCACAGTATGGCTATTTGAAAATGGAAAGGCAAGGCTAAAACCACTGTCACACCTAGAAAAACCCATGTTAATCATAGCAAGCAAACCAAATACAAACATGAAAGTACCATGCATGCCAAGACCAACTAGGAAATAACACATGCAACCTATTACCTGCAAGTATTGTTGCTGAAGTTGCTTCATCCAAGTTTCCTTGCCCGATGCTTACTTTCCTTTTCTTTCTTGTCTTTCCTTTTTCTTTTCTTCCTCCAATTCTAGAGTGCTCCAATAATTCACTAAGTGTGCAAGAGTATGAGAGAGATAGAATAAAGAGAGTTCTCTAACACAAAACTACCAAAAACTTATGTATTGATCCTTAGAAGCCTTTTTTATTATTGAGGCCTCTATTTTCTTCAATTTCCTCTATTTTCCTTCAATTTCCTCCTCATATGAAACCTGTCACCTTTCACCTTCCTTTTGTCCTATTTTCCATTATTTCATAAATAAAATATCAATCAATTCCACTTTTCCTTTTCAATGCCTTTTGCAATTTCCCCTTAGCCATAATAAACCAAATGGACATCCAATGGGACATTTTACCCATCATTTAGATTGGAATATGTTTCCCATGACCTTGGTCTTATTTTTCCTTTATTAACTTTATTATATGAACTTTTAACCCGAGCATGTTACAAACCCCTCCCACTTAGAGGAAACCATTTAAAGCAAACATATACTGCTTAAGAAGCTCTATAACATAGCTCGATGCAACAATTACAATGATTAACTTGCTAAAAAGAAAAAGCAACATGAAAAACATAATAACATAGCAACCATACTGCTTATTGTATCTTTATAACATAAATCATTGTGGTATTTACAATGACAACCATACATGAATATATACATATACCAAAAATCATTTTCCTTCACCTAAAAATAATGAAGGATACATAGCCTACATCTGATCATCCATCTCTCATGTAGCTTCATCGGACCCAAAGTGCTTCCACTCCACTTTAACTTTCTCTATTACTCAGTTCTGGAGCATGAGCATCTTTCGCTGCAATATGCATTGACATTCTGACTACAATTATCCTTCTCGATCTACCTACAATATATACCAATCAATAACATGATCAACATCTTTCACATATATTTTAAGAAATGAAACATGGAAAACATCATGGACTTTCATTTTCAGAGGTAGTGAAAGTTTGTAGGTCACTAGTCCAACCCTCTAAAGGATCTCTAAATGCCCACAATACCGAGGTGATAAATTTTCACATGAACCAATCCTCAAGGACATCTTCTTGAGCTTGAAGTATAAATACACATGTTCTCTAACCTGAAACTCCTTAAATTCCCTATTTTGATCTACATAAATTTTATGTCTGTCTTTTGTTGGCTTCGATTCTCCTTGATAACTTGCATTTCTTGTTCCATATCTACTAACATGTCTAGTCCTATCAACACCTTATTCACTGCATCAGTCCAGTTGATAGGAGTATTACAACTCCACCCATAAATGACCTAAAGCCCACTCATCCTTAGTGACTCCTGGTACCCATTACCATAAGCAAACTCTACCAGTGGAAGATACTCCTCCCACTTTTGTTGTTCATGCATATCATACATTATCAACATGTGCTCCAAAATTCTATTGAACTTCTCTATCTATCCATATGTATGTGGATGATAAGTTGTACTGAAGGAAAAATTTGTACCCAAACCTTCAAATAACTATTTCCAAAACCTAGAGATGAACTTAACATCTCTATCAGATACAATCTTCTTTTAAAGACCACACAACCTTACTATCTCCCTAATGAAGACATGTGCTATTTGACTAGTCGAATAAGTAGACTTAACCCCTATCAAGTTGTTATCACTGTAACAAACACCCTCCAAAAATTTACCCACACTTGGATTTTGGAGCCTTCTATAGATCTTGCAATTAGTCATTTTATGGTCACTTCTTGATCGGTTCAAGTCACTTTTCACACATGCTTATTTTGCAAAAATCTAATGACTGAATTCTTTTATGAAAGATTGAAAAAACACAGCACAGTCCATCAAGACAATGTCTGTGAAATTTTCAACCCGTTTTGATGGTTAATGTGCACTGTTATTGATAGTCCCTCACTTTTGGCTATGTTTATACTTCTATTTTAGTGATTTTTTCAAACTGGCACTTTTCTACACATTCACTTTCGTGAGTGCCATTTTCATGATTTGAAGTGGCACTTTTTTTCTTAATTTCACTTTAATTAGTGTCATTTTCATGTTATATTCACTATGGAATGTGTTTCTTTCACTGTGATTCATGTATCGCAAGTGTCATTCCCCCTTTTCTCTTCATATAGTAAATGTCGTCTTTTGGCATGTGGAGTGTTTCACATTGCATGAAAGATATTTTTGGTGTGTTTCAAGGGGTAATACTTGTGTTAATGAGTTTTAATTACAATGTAAACATGTATCTCAATCATTCCCAAAGTTTCAAGCATTGTCGTACAAGTGTCATCACGGTCATTGCAAAATGTATATTTGGTGTCATACTTGACCCATGTTGTTGCAAAGTTGTCACACGGAGGGACGTATGTTTCTCATTAATTTTGGATGATATATGTTGTTTTTTAAAGTTTTCTAAGTGTGTGATCATAATCAAGTCTTATCACTCTTCACATCAGTTGCACAGATCCCACAATTTGTCAAAATTGGAAAACTTCTCAACCGAACAACCTAGCCTCATCAAACCCTCTTGAAATGTGAATTGCACAATATCATCCCTGATCCTATGACCATGCCTCTTGGCACTACATAATGTGTAGTTCCTTACTTACAGGACTATGCACTACACAATCACAATGGTCAAGCTTAGCCTCTAACCTCAAAAAATGTGCAATTTCTCTCTCCTCCCTAGTGAGTATTGTGCATTGCACAGTATCAAGGCTCAAGCCTCATCCCTAAGCTCTTGAAATGCACAATTGTGAAATCACCTAGACTCCTCTACCTTCTAGAATAGTGTAGTGGATAAAATCAAGGCACAATCCCTCAGCCTAGCTCACTGAGCTCCCCAACTGCACAATCTTTTTACTTATTCAAATCATTAATCCTGACCCTTGACTGCATCAGCTATGTAATTGCATAGTCACTGAGATCTCCCTCACCCTACCACTAAGTTCTAGTTCATTAAATGGATCATCACGTAAAACCTTAGAATAGTGTTTTATTGGACTGATGTCATCTTGTTATGAGTGGATTTCTAATGCAGGTACCCTATCATGCTATGGCAATATGATAAAGAAGGATATGGAAAAGGAGGACATGCTAGAAGACACCTAAGGAGTTGAGGAGATAAGATGATCATTAGGAAATAAGACAAAGGAACACTGGATTATAATAGAAGATGGAAGATCAAGCCCACATTGAAGACTTATTATCTTCAAGTATTAAGGAGGATAAAGAAGAAGAACATGCACCATCTTTTCCAGAAGACAAAAATAAGCAGCAAAAAAAGTGACTTGACTTGACATTACCATGTCATCATGCGGTCCATGTCATTAGTGTCACTCCATGTCGTTTCATGAGCCATCATGTGCCACATCATTTGTGCATTATGTAATTCTATATTGGAAAATGTCATTTGAAGTGGAAGTCCAAGAGACATCTATGTAATGTGAAGAGCCATGTAGGAAGTCGAAAAGTCATGAGAAGTCAAACAATAATGAGGTTAGTCCACGAGTCATAAGGGAGGATAAGGATCACCCCATTTGTTATATATACATCCTCATTGTTGATGCAAAATACTTTTCACCTTGGCTTTTCCAATAAGGCATAAAAGAGACAAATTCGGTACTTTTGGGGAGCAAATCATGGGTCCAATGCTCCACTATTGGATCTACAGATGCTCATTGAATACATGTATCTTCCGAATCTTACTTAATACTTGAAGCCTGATGGCAGACATGCTTTCATGCATGGATTGTGAATATTTGGAAGACTATTTTGTGAATGTTTATGATTCATGTTTTCTTTCATCTGTACTAAAGTACTAGACCTATTTCTGTTATTTGAGTTCTTATCTTATTGAAAATGTGTTGTAATGGTTGTAACAATCGCTGCATCTGTGTTGACTATTCTTCTTGATGTTAGGATATTATCTATCTATTTGTGTGGGCCTTTACTATGGTGGTACTATTGCTTTTCTCTCTTACGAGGTTCATTTGTCTTCCCTCTCCAGTAGAAGAACCTCGATATACCTGCAACCAAACATTCACTAGGAACACTTACTTGCTTTTTGAAAAGGTACATACATGCTTCTCTTCTTGCTGCTAGCTAAAGCCAAGGAAGTAATTGTTGCTGCAATAGACTGATAAAATGTTATTGAAAGGAAAAACTAACTCTAGGATTGTGTAATGCAGGTCGAACCGGAAGGAGAGTTTCTGGTCGAACCTCTGAATATCCTCGACCGGAGAGAAGTGCAGCTGCGGAAACGAGTCATTTCCCAAGTTAAGGTCCAGTGGCGACACTACGGGCCTGAGGAGGCCACTTGGGAGGATGAAGAATTAATGAAAAGGACGTATCCAGCTTTGTTCATGGTTGAAGGCCACTGGGACGGTGTCCAATCTCAGGGGGAGGAGATGTAATGACCTGGATAACTAAGTGAATAAATTAATTGTTTTACCATTTTGAGGAAAAGGTGAAACAAAGACTATTACCTTTTATATATAAATATATATACAGTGAAAATATTTTTGGAATCTGAAGTGAGTAAATTGTCTATAATAACTTGGATTAAAAAGTTATTTCATTTTTTTTCTGGACAGCTAAACTGATTTTCTTTTAACTGGATACACATATGTATACATCTATCAAGAAACAGTTATGAGGGTGGAAACCCTAACTGTTTCCCCATTTTTTCCCCATAGGGAGATGGAGGAAAAGACCCTGGGGGCTGTTAGAGGAACAGGCAGGGGAAAAGAAAGAAAAAAAAAGATAACATAAAAGAAATGAAGTGCTAAGTCTGGTGAAGACCAGATAGCACCAGCACAAAAAGTGCAGAAAGTATTGCTGAGGCAGAGGCCTAGCAGAGAGCTTGGGGGGAGATCAGTCTGTATGGACCAGTCTCAAGGTTGGGTGGAAAACAAGCAACAAGAGACAATCATCTTCAGGTGGAAGAAGGTCTGGAAGTCACAGTGACAGTACAGGTATGTACTGCTACCACTACGTAATTAGTGACTCCTGACATTTTTCCAATACTAGTTAACAATAGTTAGACATTAAATTTCTCATAGCATTTAATTAACAGTATGAGCGCTGTCTATATTAGTCTCTTGCATAATCAGTACTCTTTGTTTATTGAAAGAAAGTACGTGAGTAACAGTTGAATAATTCAGGTAAAAGTTAAATTCGTGTAGAATAAGACTTGAAGGGATCTGCGATACATTAATGCCATAATAGATTATTTCTGTGATATTTATTCACTGGCAAAAGAATTTGTAACTGTACAAATTTATAAAAACGAAAGGCAGAGCAAACACATACCCTCGAAGAAGAGCGGTAACAATTAATAACATCTTAAAGAAGCTGTAAGCAAATAATGGAACTGAATATCAAACATTTCCAATATCAGGTGCTAATCTGCCTTTATACACATCTCATATTATAGGAACTGTAAATATAAATGTAACCCTCGACTGTACAGAACAATGATATATTTAAACAAAACAAAACATTCTTTAACAAAGATATTGCCCATTTGCACATGCACCCGGAGTTCGGGTCCACAACTGCTGTACAATGGAAGAGATCGCTGTTATATAGATGCAGGGCCGCATCTTGGTTTCAACTCAGAGGAATATGATTCCCCTCGAATACTTCCGGGGTTAATCCAATATCGAGAAACCCGCGGTATGAAACCGAAATTCAATAGTTACAGTAGAAACAAAAAAAAACCCTACCCCTGTAAGACCAGGATCTCTGGTATCGAACCAGAGGCATAATGCCGCTCAGGGTACACAAATAAACAATAATCAAGACGCTCGATTAAACATGAAAGTATAGAGTTAAGCATTTATATATGGCGGAAATGTTTGTACAAGAATAACGCATATAAACTTGGCGGAACATCTGTAAAGACAAACAGTATGAAGCTAAATAGCCTTAAGCCGAGAGGTAAAAAGCTCCAATAACCATAAGCATAATCTTTAAATAAAGAAACTAAAAATTGGTCAACTTCATATACCAATTCAAGATGCATTTTGCAAGATAAACAAAAATATTTGAATGTACCAAATACAGAAGTAAAATCATTCTTAATAAGCAAAACTATTCGGACATGCCGAATCCCTGAAACCATCTTTACAGTTCTGAAAGGCCGAAAGTAGGTAAACAGTCTTTAAAACTACTGGAGGTCTGAGACCCATACAGTATTCTATCTATTAACCAGTTCGTGAATAGGAAGAACCCGCTCTCGGGTCGCCGAATTACAGTCAGGCGGAAACAAGATCGAAACCCCTTAACGGGAAGGTGTTAAACAAAAAGAAAAAGCAACAATAACTCTGGAACGAGTAAAATGGCGAGGAGTCACAGTATCATCTGTAGATGGCATCATGGCCAGAACCTTAAAAATAGACTCACACCCTTGCAGAATACGGAAACCACCTGACAGAGAGAAAAGGGATATTAAACCGATACCCATTGTTTAAACATTAAGATTAACCTATGGGCGTAGCTCTTACCTGGCAGAAGTCGCCATTGGTGCCCAGCTGTAGAACTTCAAAGTGGAACCGAGTCATGAAGCTGTTAACCAGTTCGCACGATTAATGGGTTGCAGACCGCATCCTATATCAAGGATTTACAAGAAAAATACTCAATTACAGGAAAGTAAAATCGAATAAGGAGTAAACCTTCAGGAAGAATAACGATATGAGCAATGCGACAGTATTCATAACAAACCAGAACGCAAGCAGGATCACCTGAACGGCCGGCAAGACAGGTGAGGGCGCGCGCAGCAAAGCCTCCCGGATCAACTCCTCCGAAGAATGAACCTCAGAAACCCTAATGCGGGGTTTGTAAGGCGAGATAGCCAAGGTGACCTCGGGAAATGGCGGGATTGAATCTCCGCCGTCGATCACTGTTCTCATCCCAAAGAGCTGAACAACTGTCCCCACATTCAAGTCGCTGCCTCCTCGCGATCTGCAACCAGGCTCGTTGAATCGGCAGCGTCCAGGCGGGACACTTGTCCTCAGATCAGACCATGACTGTTTAAAAATCCAATCCGCCGTGTACTGTCAATCAAATGGATTGATTTTTATAAAACTTTGGTTGGTAAATAATGAATGCGGTATTATGTCGCCGGATGCCAATCACCGTATTGTGTATTGGCATCACCACCATAGTTAAAACATTGGTATATACCCTCAAGTCGATAAATCAATTTTTTTTTTTTATGTTGTGGTAACATTAATATTTTTACTGATATGATGTAGGTTGTGACACAATGTCACTAGAGAAAACATCAGTCAAGATAATGTGTTGTTAGCTTGTAACATAGCTGAAACAAATAGTGAAGACATATGGTTTTTAGACTCAGGTTGCAGCAACCATATGACAGGAAACATAGCCCTGTTTTCTTCCTTAGATCAAAATGTGAAATCAGAAGTCACACTTGGGACTGATAGCAAAATTTCTGTTATGGGAAAAGGAGAAGTCAAAATATTTACAAAGAAGGGTGAAAAGAAAACCATAGCAGATGTCTACTATGTCCTTGGAATGAGGTGTAACCTCTTGAGTATTGGACAACTTGTCCATAAGGGGTACAATGTTTTCTTTAAGAATGATGTATGCACCATCATGGATATAGCACCCAACAAAAGATGTATTGCTGAAGTGAAGATGACAAGGAACAGGATGTTCCCTCTCAGAATAAGGGCAGATTTGAAAAACAAAGAAGTGATTGTAGCAGTTACCTAAGAGGCTTTCCAAAGTGTGCCAAAGGATGAAAATTGGTTGTGGCACTTGAGATTTTGACATCTCAACTTTGGAGGTCTTAACTTGTTGAGTAGAAAAGGAATGGTAAGAGGATTACCATTGATAGAGAAACCGGACAGCCTTTGTGAAGGTTGTATCTTGGGGAAACAACATAGAGAAAGTTTTCCATCAGGGAAAAACATAAGGGCAAAGGCACCCTTAGAGATTGTCCACTCAGATGTATGTGGACCGATGCAAACTCCATCACTAGCAGACAGCCAATATTTTCTAACTTTCATTGATGATTTTACTAGAAAAACATGGGTTTATTTTCTAAAGAACAAAAGTGAAGTGTTTGAAAAATTCCAAAATTTCAAAGCACTTGTGGAAAATCAAAGCAGGTTGCATATCAAAGTTTTGAGAACTGACAGAGGAGGTGAATATATCTCCAAGGAATTCCTACAGTTTTGTAGAGAAAATGGAATTCATAAGCAATTCACAGCTAGGTACACCCCACAGCAAAATGGAGTTGCTGAAAGGAAGAACAGGACAATCATGGATATGGCAAGGAGCATGTTGAAGGAAAAGAATTTGCCAAATGATTATTGGGATGAAGCTGTAAATTGTGCAGTGTATATTTTGAATAGGTGTCCTACAAAAGCAGTGATGAATAGAGTGTCGGAAGAAGCATGGAGTGTGAGAAAGCAAGGAGTCACCCACATGAAAGTTTTGGATGTGTGGCTTATGCACACATTCCAGATCAGCTAAGGAGGAGGTTGGAGAGCAAAGGGGGGAAATGTCTTTTCATTGGATACAGTGAGGAATCCAAAGCTTACTGATTGTATATCCTATCTACCAAGAAGTTTTTTGTGAGCAGAGATGTTCAATTCATTGAGGAGGAAGCTTGGGATGGAAGCATAGAGAAAACAGTGAATGTTAAAAAATGTTTGTCTCATGATGAAGATGATGAGGAGATGGCTGAAATACATCCCCAAATAGTAGCGTCAACATAAGGACAGCAAGGAACACCCTTGAGGAGAAATGAAAGTGCTTCTCCAAGCACACCACAAAGTGGAAATTCAAGTGCATCTTCAAGCACTTGCACACCAAATGAAAGAGGTAAAAAGTTTAGAAACTTAAGTGACATTTCTGATGAAGGAATGAATTCCTTGTTTGCTTTATATTGTCATGTTGATGACCCTATTCATTTCGAAGATGCAATTAAAGATAAGAAATGGATAGAAGCTATGGATGAGAAGATGAATGCCATAGAAGGAAACAAGACATGGGATTTGGTTGAGCTACCAAAAGGTAAGGAAGTCATTGGAGTTAAATGGGTTTATAAAACCAAGTGCAATGCTGAAGGCAAGATAGAAAGACACAAGGCAAGGCTGGTTTTCAAGGGATACAAGCAACAGTATGGGAGAGATTATGAGGAGACTTTCGCACCGGTTGCAAGAATGGAAACCGTGAGAGCAGTGTTATCCATAGCAACACAAAACAAGTGGAAAGTTTACCAAATGGACGTGAAGTCAACATTCCTAAATGGAGTGTTAATGGAAGAGGTTTACATTGAGCAACCTCTAGGCTATGAGAAGAAAGGTGAAGAGCACAAAGTGTGCAAATTGAAGAAAGCTCTTTATGGGCTGAAGCAAGCACCAAGAGCGTGGTACAGTAGGATAGACTCCTATCTACTGGAGAATGGATTTGAAAAATGTGAGGGAGAACCCACAGTCTACATCAAAGAAAAAGATGGTAAAATTTTAATTGTTGTCTTATATGTTGATGATGTTATTTTTACAGGTAATGCTGATCAGCTCATTGAAAATTTCAAATCAGTCATGAAAGAAGAATTTGAAATGACTGACATGGGTTTCTTGAGATACTTCTTAGGCATAGAAGTAGATCAAAATGAAAAAGGAATTTTTATCTCATAGGCAAGATATGTGGATCAAGTATTGAGCAGATTTAGCATGGAAGAATGTAAGGCAGCGATCACTCCCACAGTGATGGGATTAAAACTCAGCAGAGAGGACAGCAGCAAGGATTTTGATCCTAGTTTGTACAAGAGTATTGTAGGCAGCCTTATGTATTTAACAGCAACTAGGCCTGATATTATGTATGCTGTTAGTTTAATTTCCAGATTCATGGAGAGGCCAAAGGAGGCACATTGGTAGGCAGCAAAAAGAATTCTGAGGTATGTCAAAGGCACTAAAAAGTTTGGCATCTTATATAATGTCTCAGAACATTCAGATTTGGTTGGATACACAGATAGTGATTGGGCTGGAAGTGTTGATGATCGGAAGAGCACTTCCGGTTATGTTTTCCATATGGGTTCAGGAGCCATTTCATGGGCTTCTAAGAAGCAGTCCATTGTAGCATTGTCTACAGCAGAGGCTGAATATGTGGCAGCTACAGCAGCAGCATGTCAATCAGTTTGGATGAGAAGGATGTTGAGAAGCTTAGGCCAAGAGTAGGCAAAAGCGACAGTGATCTTTTGCGACAATAGCTCAGCTATTGCATTGTCAAAAAATTCAGTGTTTCATAAGAGAACGAAACACATTGATACAAGGTTTCACTACATCAGAGAATTAGTGAACAATGGAGAAATCGTCCTAGAACATTGCAGGACACAAGAACAGGTTGCAAACATCTTGACAAAGCCACTGGATCAGAAAAGCTTTGAATTTTTGAGGAAGTATCTGGGTATGACCGAATGCCCAGCAGTTGAAATTAAAGGGGAGTGTTGAAATGATAATTTCACTGCCTGCGCGGACCAGAAGTGAACCGTGTGTGAAAACCACCCCGATGCAAACCAGAATCCGGCCGCCTGAAACTTATCGCGCGAACTTTCCGGGGAAGGAATATCCCGGTGATGTGCTCCGATGCTGACAGCTGGCCAACTGTGACGTCACCCACTGACACCCATCGGAAGGTATCGCTCGGTCAACTCACCCTGTCCGATATCCGTTCGATTGATGAAATCGCTCTCCGCCGTTCGATTGAAGGGAAAGGACTCCGCCGTTTAAGTCTTCCATAGTACGTACGGGGGCCTGTTAAAATTTAATATAGTGTGGTCCATACGTTATTGCCCATCCCTTATGCCAAAACGCTGACATTTTGTTTGGTAAAGAATTCACTGTTTTCTTAGGGCGAAGTTAATATGGTGTATGGGCGTAAGTTTATTTTTATTTCTTTTTTATATATGTTTTAATACAGCGTTGACCCTATTTTTTTTCATGTAAAAAAAAACACACGGGGTTGTAATATGTGTGTTATGTAATGGCACATGTGAAAAAAGAGATCTGTGTCCGCAACACCAAAAAAATGTGAAAAACTCATACGGGGAGGATAAAATGTGGATTCGCAGCAGCGAATGAAATACACAGATTAATTTTGTATTGCAGGGAAGGAACGCACAGAAGTGCAAGAGTATTTTTGGGTCTGTAATGTAAAAGGGGTTTTATGCAGCAGAGTAATTTTGCTTGTAATGTAAGAAGTAAAAATTGCACAACAGTGCAGGAGTAGAAGGAGAAATGAATGAAGAAACCAATGGATAGTTTTGTTCAAAACCATGTATTGTTTCACAGCAGTGAAAAGGTAAATCTGTAACTCCCTGTAAGTTTTGTTTTCACACAGCAGTGAATGTAAATGAAATATTTACACACAGTGGTGTAAAATTTCATAGGAGGCAGAGTAAGTTTTGTGAAAATGTTTTGGTGAATCCCTCTGAGTGAAAGAGGATGAATATGTAAGTGTTTTTGTTTAATGAATAGAAATCATTTTATGGTGGTGAAATATTCTGTGCTCTGTAATTTTTTTTAAAAAGACTTCTCTGAGTAAAAGATCCTGGAGCAAAGAAAACAGAGCATTGCCTCTGTGTTTTATTTTTCTGGTTTTGGTATTTTCCCATTCCAAACAGAGAAAAATACCCAACACAATAGGATTCTCGTGATTTGTCAAGAGAGGAATAGGTTGGAATAGACCGGAGGAGGCATAGAAAAATGGATGCTGCAGTGCTTCCTTAGGTATGGGCCTTCTCTTCCGATCCCACGACAACAAACTGTTTATGAGATCAATGGCCGTTGCACTTGCTGTCGGTAGAAGAGACGACAATTGTTTAGTGGAATCAATATTCCCAAACTCTTCTGGAAAGCTGTAACCCTTTAAGTCGGCAAGCAGTAACCCCTCACGCCAACTTCGGGTATCAGGAGAACCAATGACAGAGAAAATGCTATGCAGCTGATGTAGCGCGTTAGAGCCTGTAAATATTGGATAACCAGTGAACAGCTCCGCCATGATAACGCCCACTGCCCAAATGTCATTGGACAAACCATATTCAGTGGATCCAAGCAAAAGTTCGGGTGCTCGATATGGGCGTGTCCCAACATATGATTCCAGTGGCTTATTATTCCATATTCTAGTAGCCAGCCCGAAATCAGCAATTTTAATAGACGTACCTCCCCTCACTAATAAATTCTGTGGTTTCAGGTCCCTGTGACAATATCTTTCATAAGACATGCTTTGAAGCCCTTTCAAAATCTGGAAGCAAAAGCTTCGCACCTCGTCCTCGGAGAACGAACGACCTGTCCTTCTTCTCTGGAGCTCTGACAGATCGCAGTCCATCAGCTCAAGCACCGCGTACAACGTGGTGCCCTCCAATATGATATCATGCAGGTAAAGTATGTTGGGATTAAACATCAAATCCGCTAAACAATTCACCTCTGCGCAAATCTGGAGAAGTTTCCGTTCAGTTTCTTGATGGCCCAAAATTCGCCCGTAACCTTATCCACTGCCTTCCAAACGGTACCATGACTTCCTTTTCCCAACTCCTCAACAATAACATAACGATCCATGGCACTCACTCTGAGATTAGAAAACAGTAACAACAGTCGCCTTCTGTTCTCTTCACTCTGAAATTAGAAAACAGTAACAGTGGTCTTGTCTGGCCTTCTCTTCTCTCCACGCCTCGCCACGCCAAATATTAGACTGAGGTTCCAACTTTGCTCACAGTGTTCACCTTCGCCTTATCTGGTGCTATCGATTCTATTAAAGTTTAGATCAATTTGGGAATGACATATGATAAGATAAAAAGAAGAAGGGATCATGGGCTTTTCTAAGGCTTTGGGACGATGTGTCAAGTATTAAATCGTGAATATCATAGGATCGGTGTTTTACCCCATACTTTGAGGATTTTTCTTGGGTGGTCAACTTAAAGAAAGTTTAATATAATAAAGATGATAAAAGTATTTTTAAAAATATTTATTTTTAAGAGAATTTAATAATTATACATGGTGAGAAAGGTGGTCTTATACTTTTCCTCGGTTTATGTGGGTGAAATAGTGGGCTTTTGTGCTCTTTTCTAAGACTCCTAGACTAGAGATAAAGTATTAAATTAATATTTTGAGCTTAATCTATTTATTTACTCACATCCACATCCACATTAAGAGCAATTTGGTGTACCTAGTAATTATAATGTGTTTTTGGACATCTTAGTGCATTTAGAGGTTATAATAGGTTAGAGTCATCTTAGTGCACCTTAATGGTTATAGCTAACTAGAGGTAGCTTCATGCACCTATTGCATATGGTCGTTATATTTCTCCATTATGTTAATAATAAGGTAAATAAAATATAATTTTAAATTCAAAGCAATTTTGATATCTTCAACATTAATGATGATGGCTTATCATTTTCATTCATTTCAACAAATTTACTTTTATGACAATGTATTTGGACCTTTTAGTTCTTTTTTTAATATTTTGATATTTTTCTTTTCAATTTTATATATAATTGATTTGTATTTTATATATCAACCAATAAATAGCAAGTTTCTAATCTAAGAAACTATGTAATTTTTCAAACTACATTTTTTAAAACTAAATCTACCACTTAATTTAGTAAGATATATAAAATGCCAAAAACAACTTTTGAATATTTTAAAGAATTTTGAAGAGAAAAAAGGAATTATCTATCTATATCTATATATATATATAGATAGATAGATAGATAGTTTTAGTCCCAAGTGTAGTTCACTTTGTCAAGCAATTAAAACATGTTATATTTTTTTATTTTTTTATTTTTTTCTTTAAAACTATAAATTTTGTTAGAAATATGTTATCATTGATAGAAAAGGCAAAGAAGATGATGGTAGCCACTATCTAAGGCGTTGTTGGCATAACAAGGATGTTGGACAAGTATTGACAAAGATGTTTCCATTAGGTCATTGATGTCACATATTTCAATGGTGATTTATCTAGATCAAAGGTAGTGAAATGGAAAAAAAAGAGAAGATTGCAAGAAGAATTGAGATGAGCACATGTATGGAAAATGAAATTAATTGTGGAGGCAGAGAGAATTTGGAGCCATTTCTAGAATAATATATGTGTCCTCCATGGTTAAGGTGGGTCGGTCGACCACAAAAATGCACCCTTGAAAATGCCAAGTAATGCATCAGCCCACCAAATCGTTTGTTCTACATGTCGGCCCGCCAGGTCATCCGCTCTGCACTTCAACCCGCTAACTCATCACGTGCACCCATACTTAGTCGATTTTCCCAATCTCAGTTTTTCGACCCTTCGAGTAATTTGTTGGAGCTTCACAACTTTTCGTCGCACAACTCGTCATTGCACACTCGTCAGGGTGTGTTTAACCGAATGCACTGGCTTGTCGTCGTAAACTCGACTCATCGCAAATAACCGAAGTTTGTCTCCCACCCCCGCTCATTGCACATTTGAGCATGCCTCAACTTGTGGTCATGATAGGTACAGAGGTGGTGTACCTTGACATACTTATCATTTAAACTACCATGTGGGGCCACCCTCTAACTTGCACCCCGATCGAGGGCATTTATTAATCGCATTAAATCCATTGATCTATTTAATTGACCTTATCTTCTCTTGCCAATATTCTAGATATAGATTTGACTCTTCTCTAAATTAATAAGGCCTTGGGTCTTACATTATATGTTTTTTCATGAAATTTATTTATATCATTAATTATAAATAGGTATTAAAATAAATACTGCAAAATACATTTCTAAGAATTTATGAGTTATATTATCTTTTTCCCCGATAAAGAAATGAATATTCAATATGATTGGGGCCTAGGGGTTTCTTAAAATAATCATGCTGAATATTTAGCTTTTTGGCAAGGTTTGGATTTGGATCTCTCCTAGGGAATTCATCACCTAATTGTCTTTGTGGATTCAATGATTCTTATTTAGCATGTGAGTAGAGAAAAAGGGAATTCTAAGCAGATATTAGCCCATATTCTACATCGAATCAAGCGTTTATTGGTTAAATTTGCTGACTTGATTGAACTCATCCATGTCAAGAGAAACCTCAACACAGTGGAAACTTCTATAGACAATCAAGGATTATTATTAGAACAAGGTTTTTTTAAGGTTGATGAATAGGACATGATTAAGAAATCAATTCCATGAGGAGTATAATAAGAACTATATTTCCTCAATTATTAATTGAAATTAATTGTACAATAATGTGATGAGTATCATCATTTCTTCCTTTTAGGGATTATTATGTAATTATATTAATCAATATAACTTCATTTGTGTTGTGGAGGCCACAGCTTTACTTGGAGGGACGAGTCTGTGTGGCACTTCGATGGTGTTCATCATGTCTCGTTAGTCAGAGGAAAAGTCGAGGAGAGTTTTAGAGGTTAATAAATCAGTTAGAATCTATGAATCCTGCGCTACTCCATCCAAGAAGCAAAATACATGCGTGGCTTCCTTGCCTTCATTGTATTTTTATCCAAACAACAACATTTCCATAATGGTTTCATATTTCATTGATCTATTAGTGTTTTTGGTTCAATGCGACACTAATGGCAGAGACAAAGGTTTCAAATCAAGTAGAACTGACTTAACATATTATATAAAGCATTGGAGCAACATTAATACTAACAATGGAGGAAAATATTGATGAGGCTCACAATGGTGCGTCCAAGGATTCCCTACGGCAATGACATGTGAAATCAACAATGTAAGAAGAGATTGCCCGAGGGGATATCGTAGGTTAGCCTTCCCATCCTCAACGAAGAAAACAAAAATCAAGCCAATCTGTTTTGGAGGAAATGCAGCAGGACACTTATCACTTAGTTGTCTTTGTCATGTTATGCAAATATATAGTGCTTTTAGGTGTTGTTGTATGAAGAAAGTCAATTCAAAATAGTTGTATGTAGACACCAACTCGGTCCATCCTTCTTGCAGTTTTTGGGTATTTGTGTTAATAATGAGTTTTTATAATACACTCTATTTATTTATTTACTTTTATAATATTGTAGAAATATAGATAGTTTCTACATGGACAAATATTGCACATACAACGACAAAAAACAAATAGTTGCGACATGGACAATGATGGAAAAATAGTCAACAACACAAACACAGATAGTTGTGACACAAAATACAACAGAAATAGAGATAGTTGTGACACCGTCAGCGGAGGAAACAAATACATTATGCCACCAACATAAATAAAACCAAACACTGCAAAATCATAGTTGTTGGAGAGTATGACAAAAGAAACTGCAAACGAATAAGGATTATTGCTACAAATAAACACACTAAACTAGAAATAAGCACATAGCTTTGTTGTAATTTAAAACATAAAGTTGTTTCCAATAAAACAAATAAAAATTCTCTTGTCGACCTCAACTTAAGACCATTTATGCTCAACAAAATAAATGACACACAGTTGTAGAAATTGAACGTACAGTATCTACAAACAACAAACTAAAACTGACACATTATATTTCACAAATTGTTGTGCCTAAAAAACATGTTGTTGCAACACAAAATTGTAAAACAAACTAACCCACAAGTTGTTGCAATGCACAAAAAACTATTGCAAATAAGAACATGGCTCTAGAATATGGATTCTTCTCATTAATTCTAAATAGACATTTACATCAGAATATGGATCCCCCATGCCATGGTGGCAGGGAGGTTGCACAACCTCCCAAAAATCTTCTCACACACAACCCAAAAAACGTTATCTCCCATTCAAACTTGAGATACCTCTCCCCAAATATAATTACACATATGTTTCAACAAAAACTGCTAACCCTAAACCTAGGAGGGATTTTCTTAATATTTTAATAAAAATATATTTATATAACTTTCCTTCCATCAAAAATGCACTTGTCATGGCATTTATGTTTCATATTAGTTCATACTTTCCTTTTTCGTTTACATTTGATGTCATTTCACATGTACATTTTACATTTACAATAAATTTTCATAATCAACCTAACTTCACACTTGGGCTCCAATACTTCTCTTCAAGCCCCCCTGCCATTCATCTTTGATTTGTCCCTTCAAGTTGCTAAATATTTTGATCTTCATCTTTTTTAGCAATTTTGATCCCTTATTCTCATATATTTTCCTCATGTCTGTATGTCTATGTGTGTGTGTGTGTGTGTGTGTCATATTGATTCTTAAGCTCCTCCCATCTTCATTTCAATTAAATTTTTCACATCTCAAGCTTCAACACCTCACTATAATGATAATGGATTGGGATGTTATAGGGAGTATGTAATTCATTAACCTTTAATAAATTAAAAAAATTGTGTAATTTTCATAAGTAATATTAGGTTTTTTTTCTCTTTCAATTAAAAGTATTATAAAAATATTTATAGTGTTTTTATTATATTTGTATGTTCTAATTCTCATCATTTTTAATCCTTTCATAGTTGGAAATATAATAATTTTTACATTTTATTTGACATCTACATATGAGGTTGTATAAAAAAATGTCTTTGTACAATTTAATATAAATATATTTATTTTTTAAAGTTTAATATAGATTTCCACTATATTGAAAGTAAAAATTAAAGTATTAAGTTTCAATGGGTATGTTAACCTACATTCACAAATGAATGATGAATTTCCTTATTTTCTTATTATTGTTTGATAATTGAGCTATGATAAGTTTTACAAGAAAAATTAATTAATACTAAACAAAGAATACTAATTAATAAAAAACTTATATAAATTGTTGTTAACAATATAGATTTTTATTTTAACCATTCAAAAATTATTACTTATATTGAAAAAAAAAAAAAAACGCGTATATATATGGGCATATGCACATTCTATTACTATGTAATAAATAAATACTCAAAATCTAAAATTGTTGTTCAAAGACAATAAAACTATTAATACTTTCACAACCTATCAATAAACATATATGCTCATTTTCCTCCATGACTCGAATGTCCTCTTGGAGTGTGAACAAAATACAATTATAAGTTGCAAAGCTATCATGCTTTCTTTGAATCTTATATGCTTATAAAAAATAATAATCATTTCTTCTCTTGAAGTGTAAGTCCTTTTCTAGTATGGCTTTACAGATACCACAAACATCTCTCCTTACCATTATATTAATCTTATCATAGTATTCAAACAACATATTTGACAGATTTTGTAATAGATTCTTTTTTTAGTGTCTATTTCTCAACCTCTATATGGAGTCCTTTGGATAAGGAGTAAACTTACATGTTAAATTCCTTGTGCACATAGAATAAAAAAGTGCTTTTGTAATATATTTGATTCTTGATACATGGAATAAGAGAGTCATTGAAATTTAGTAAATTTAGGAGTTATTCCTATGAAACTAAATATATAAATAATTTTAGTGTTATAAGCACACCAAAAAAATATTAGAATAACTTGTGAATTTTGTTTTCAACCCAATGAAATAACCTCTCAATCTCTTTTTAAACATAATGAAATGAATATAAAATAGGAAAAGGGTTCCCTTTCTCCATAT